>JZKD02S1557664.1:145303-160606 GCA_000966675.3 Picea glauca | reverse complement strand
CGGAATTTTCCCAAACAAATGCACAATTGGAGAGATATTTGTGTCTCTTTACGAGGCAAATTTCAGGTGGCGAAAATTAATAGTGACACCTAGACTGTTCATTCATTGTATAAATATATGAGAAAGTTCAGAGCCAAAGGGATCCAGGAAATTGAGAGGAGGAGTTTTATCCTTTCTTTTTTGTATATTATATCTTTTGTAAACTTTTTTATTTTCAAATGGAGTAATAGATGGTTCGAATCTTTGGGAGAATGAACAAGTATTTTCAAAGAAGAATATGGAATTCCAGGTTGCCTAATGCCTTTTTACGTCTGAGTAAAATGGTTTTGTTTTCATTATAATATCTTCATGTTCTTTGAGTAATTGATTGTGCATTGATTTAAATTAGCTTTAAGTTGTTTTATCAATACATTATTAATTGTTATCATTTATGTATTAATTTTTTCAATCTTTAAGAGTCTATTATCCCAAAATTTCCTTTTGGACCTTATGATGAATTTATTATACTAAAGCTATATGGGATACAATTTACTCTTTAAATTTTGTCAATTTGTAGATTTTGCAATGTTAATATTGTTTCTCATATAATTTTTGAATATGAAACTTTATTTGTATTAAACTTGTTTTAGACTGTTCTGCATATAATTTTTCATGTTATGTTTTCATTTATATGGTTCATTATATTTTGGTTCATTTGATATCTGTGGTTGATCATCTATTCAAGTATTTGGCGTTTACATCTGATACTAGATAGTTGGTAACACCATTTACTGAGGATTGAAATTTCTTTCATTTTCAGTTATTTAGACATTCTAAAGTCACATGATATATAATCGTTTGTCTTTCTTTCATCATAAACTCGTTCTGGAATATAAAAAACTTCTTTCAGTTTCTTCACGAAGTATTATTATTTCCTTTTTCATAGGTTTACACTTGACACAGGTTAAGAGGAGCTTGTACAAATATAGAGAGATGAATCTAGCTTAGTATTGTTGATCAACACCAAGTTAGTTAGTTTATATTTTATTTAATTTGTTTATTTATGAATGAATAATAATTGCATCATTTAAACATTAAATGTTTTGACCATTATCGTTTTATCATTTGCAATCTTATTCAATCATTGTTTATTAGTTTTTCATTTAGAGTACAAAGACAGTTTCCTTCATTTTCTTATTTTGATCCATTAGTTGAAAACAATTATTTTCACAAGGCTTCGCTCAAACCTTGTAAATTGTATATAACCATTGTCTATAAACATTGTTAGTTAAGCATTTGTAATTAAAGTGTTCACTGTTAGAGTAGTATATTTAGTTAGTTCACATCTTTTAATTTGTTTTAGGATCTTAGTTNTGGTAAATTAAAAAGTGAAGATGGAATACTACAAAAACATAGAACAATTATGTAAAAATGAAAATGGAATACTAAAAATCATAGAACAATTATGTAAATTAACTACACTGAAGATGGAATCCTACAAAAACATAGAACAATTATGTAAATTAACTAAAGTTATTGTAAATTAAAAAAAGTGAAGTTATTGTAAATTAACTATTAATAACTGTGGACATTCATTGTGCGTTGTCGGAAACCTTGGAGATAGAATGGAGAGGACGGAGGATTGCACAAATGCTGGATTATCTTGGAGTGCCCTTTCGATGCAACCTATGCCACCAGACGGGTCACCTTCATCGGGATTGTCCGAGGATTGTTATTGAGATCTCTTTTGAAGAATCTGATCTTCAGAGAAGCCCTCCTGATTATACAAATACTGATCCTTCATTGAGTTTTTTACTTGATCCATCTGACATGTTTTCCTCTCCTACGATTGAGCCTGCTACTAGTCTAACTGGTAAGTTACAACTTCTTTGCCCGACTTTGTTCAAATCCCTGTCTATGGAGGAGAAGGTGGTTCTAAATAAGTCGGCATGGTTACTGGCATCTACTCAGTCGAACAAGACTTCGAAGCCCAGGCCAGCTGACTTTATCCCTGACTCTCCTCAAGAGGTTCCTTCCTTTTCTTCCTCTCTACAGCCTCCTTCCACAAACACTCCGCATGTTTCTCTTATTACTCCACTTCAGTCTATCGTTCCCCTGTAACCTTCTACTATACCTCNTAACTATACTGAACTGACTAGGATATCAAGCCTTTATCCTAGGATGATGGAAGAGGATGAAGTTGAGACACTCTATAAGCCTATAACTCTAACAGAATTAAAGTCTATATTATAAATTTTAAAAAAAGAGAAAATCCCAGGCCAAGATTGGTGGACTACTGATTTTTTCACATTTTTCTTCGATCTTGTGGGAGCTGATCTTGAAATGGTGGAAGATTCGAGGGCAAAAGGAAAACTTTGTGAAGGTATCAATTCCACCTTTTTGGCACTTGTTCTGAAGGTTAATAAGCTGATGAATTTTGATGATTATAGCCCAATCTCATTATGAAATCTTATCTATAAGGTGATCTCAAAAGTCCTTGTGAATCAGATCAAGCCGATATTGTCAACGTTTCTTTCTCCAGAACAGTTGGGTTTCCTGAAGAGTAGAAGAATCCAGGACGTTATTGGTACGGCTCATGAGAGTCTCCATAGTATTAAAAAAAAGAATAGTAAATCTCTGGTGCTAAAGTTAGATCTCAAAAAAGCCTATTATAGCATTGACTGAGATTATTTAAGGATGATTTTACTCTTAGTAGGTTTCGAGATTAAGCTAACAGGATGGATTAAGAGTTGTGTTTCCAGTGCCAATTTTGCAGTTTTGATTAATGGGGAGGCATCAGATTACTTTAAAAGATGGAGGGGGCTTTGTTAGGGATGCCCATTATCCATGTACTTGTTCATATTGATTATGGAAGGCCTTAGCCTGATGCTATCCAGAGGTAGTGATGATCATAGTTTATCAGGTATTNATTTTTTAAAAATTTATTATAATTTAGTGATAAAATTGTTAAAAATTAAAACGTTTGTTTTTACAAAATTTATTATAATTTAGTGATAAAATTGTTAAAAAATACAACTATGACTTGTTGGTAATATTTGTTGACTCATCATTATTAAAAGAAAATAGTCACCGAGAATACTTTCTTGGTTACAGTGTCTACAAAGGAAAAGATTTTACTTTTACTTTATTGTGTTGCCTTCTGGTTTACCAGGAGGGTTGATAGTTTTAGAGGTTTTTGTTGGAAACATGTTCAGAGTTGAACCTGGGTCAGCCCAAGAAGTAGATAGAGGGAGAGATAACCAACAAATGGTTCTATTGTCGGCTGGAATTGCATGGGATTGAGTGGATGAGATTCGTAGAAGAACCATGCAGAGAATGAAGGTATAAAAAGGAATGTTTAGGCCATGGAATCCAAAAAAGGCAGAGATCGAAAGATGGTTGAAAACAAAGGAACTTGAATTTGTGCAGAAGGATAACAGAAACCCTAAGATAACACCGCACAAATATCTGGATAAATATGTGTTTAACGATTTGCATTAGGTGTTTTTCTGTGATTTTCCGCATTTGTTGCAAGAGTGGCTATTGAGTTTAAAATACAACCACCCTACAAATCGAATCATACAACTAGAGTGGAATCCCATGGAGATCGCGCAGTTAAAACAAGTTAACAATTTTTTTACGCGTGCAATATATTTCTGGTTAGACAATATTGTTGCAAAATTTATCACCGAATTTGCAGTAGATACCGCGAAGTCTTACATCGCAACAAAACAAGAGTTTCTAAAAGGACTCGGAGGTAGGTATATCAGATCGATGTACACTTCAATCAAGATTTTACTGTATAACAACGATGTGATGACTATGGAATCAGACAACTAAAATTCCCTGCGTGCATGGGGGAAGGGGGGAAGCACCGACAAGAGGTGGAGAAATGGAGGAAGAGATGGATAAGGGAAAGAAGGAGGAGCCCATGGACCCAATCATGATGGAGGAAGATCAGATAAAGCATATAATGACAACAGATGGAAAGTCGCGCAATGGAGCACCCTACCAATATAAGATGAATAACAAGAAGAAAGCCATAGCTGATAGAGAGGGCTTGGCAAGTGATGAGGAAGATGTAGAGGATCTTCGGGTTGTGGAGAAGATTGAGGAAATCCTGCATGCAATATATGAAAGGAAGAAGGACAGACCAAGGGAAAGAACAGAATGAAGAACTCCAATCCATATCAATGTCAATGTGGAACCCATAACTCCATGTGCGACTAGTACACCAGAAAGAACACCACCATTTAGACAACTGAATTTTAGTGGAAGAAAGATAGTAGGAAACACATCCAAACAAGGAGCAACAACTGGAGGAGCCAGTTGAGGAAGTAGCAGTCAAATATTTACACCGCGCGAAGGTAGTAGTTCAACACAATTCAAGATGGAAAGAGATGATCCCACAATTAGGTTACCAGAATTTCGGAGAGAGGCATCAGAGGATCCTGAAAAGAATCTATTCATCTGTGAGAAGATATGGGAAGCAAAACAAATCACATATGAGGATACAAAACTTACGCAGTTAGCCATCATGCTAATAGACTGCGCACTGGATTGGTACATGAGCATAGCTGTAAACAATCGACCAAGAGTGAAAAGGACTATTGAAGATGTGAAGAATCTACTAATAAATGAATTTCATAAGTCTAGCTTAGAATATCAGTGCATGAATGAGATGATCAGAATTAGGAAGAAACCAGGTGAGTTTGTTTGGGAGATTGATCAGAAGTTTAAGTGTCTCAAGGGTAAGTTGAAGTATGTAATGACGGACATGCAACATAGGCACTTATTTGTCAACTCATTGTTGCCACATTTGAAATACCCTTTAAGACAACAAAAGATCCAAACTCGGGCAGAGGCTCTGTAGGAAGCCTTACAACTAGAAGAGAACCAATATCAAAAGACAAATCCAATAATAGAGGAGCTAGAGGAGGATCTGAAGAACCTCACATTTCAACTTAACCAGAACAAAGAAAAAGAGAAAAGATAAGTTATTTGGTGTACCGCATGCAGGAGATAAAGACACCATAAGAATGAATGTCCAACTTTCGCGCAGTACATGGAAACAAGAGTACCAAACCCTTTGCCAATAGGAGGACCATGGTGCGAGATTTGTAAAATGCATGGGCATGATCCATATCATTGTCCAATGATATGTAAGTATCAAATAGTACCCAAAAGTTCATACTGCAATTTTTGCAAGTCAGTGGGTCATGATGATAAAGTTTGTAGGACAATGTTGTTGATGAGAGAAATAACTTCATACATGTATAGGGTGCAAGCATAAATAATGACAGGGCAAGCTGCACCTCAGTTCAACCAGGTACCACCACCATATAACAATGCACAACAACAGTATAACACTGCACAACGTCAATACAACGTGCAACCACAGTATAAACCTGCAGAGTCTAATTAGGTACCTCAGTACAACACATCTCAAGGGGATCGAGCTGGATAAAGAGGAGGAGGAGTAGGTTGAGGATGATTTGGAAGAGGCAGAGGTCCCGTAGTGTGTCAAAAATACCAACAACTAGTACATTAGGCAAGGGGATGTCCACTTCCTCCAGCGACACATATGTACTGTTGCGTATAAGACCATGACACTGAAGAATGTCCAACACTTTTAGGAAAGATTCAATAAAAGAGGAACCAGAACAACCAAAATGTCTAGTGGATTTATGCAGAATCTAAGGATGATGGAAGAAACATCAACATAGTCACGCAAGGAGGAGCTAAGACAGGAATTGACACAGTAAGACAAGACCCAACACAACACCAATGGGTGAAGAAAAATACTAAAACACAGAAGTAGTTTGATGCGCGAAAAGAAAATGAAACATTCAAGGAGGCAAGACAAGATTTTCTCAAGAAATATATGGCATCTACATAAGCTACACAACAAAATCAAAATTCTCCTATGTACAAGATGCCTTCATCAATGGACCATACCAGTGAAGCCCAACCACTAGAGCAAGTAATTAACATAAGAACTTTTCTACAATCTTATGTTAAACTATTAAATGACCCTTCATCTGTCAAGATCTTGAAAAATATTCTAGAAAGATGTAATACAGAGGTAGAATGAAAATTAGAGTAGAAAACAGTGAATCATCTCCATTCAAGAAGAAGGATAAGCAGAGAATTTAGACTAATTGCCAACATTGAAGATTTCAACATGGGTGATATTATATTGGACTTAGGATTTGAAGTAAATTTTTTACCCAAGAATACATGGCAGTGTATGGGAGAACCCACACTAGGATATTCACCTGTCCGATTGAAACTAGCAAATTAACATAGAGTTCTACCAATTGGAATAATTAAAGGTGTGGTCGTTTATTTTGATGCAGTGCACACTAAGGAAGACTTTGAAGTAATATAAATAGTAGATGGAACAACACCATATCCAATATTGCTTGGAATGGATTGGGCATTTGACAACCGGGCCACAATACATTTGAAGACAAGAAAAATGTCATTTGAATCAGGTGAATATAGAGTCATTGCACCATTAGACCCCTCAAAGGGAGAAAGGTTTGTAGAACCCACCTACTTAGACCCGGAGGAAATAAACCAATTATACAGAACCACCATGCGTGAATAAGATTATGTTAACCCAACTGCAGATGGGGTACTCAGCTGTAGAAGCATCACATCATGTGCTTTTGTCTCATATACAAGGTTGGAGAATTAGCAACAAAGACTACATGAAGTTTCTACAAGAAGGTGCACAAGAATAAACTACACAGTAAGATGGGTTGGTACAGAGATAATGGAACCTCCCAGTTTTCATGGGGAAAATGATCTTGAGGAATTTTTGACAAAATATGAAGAGGTGGTATTAGAGAATCAAAGGCTCTTAGCCCTAGATATTGCACTCAAGGCTACACCTACAATATGGTGGGGTGCACATAAAGAAACAATTCAAGACTGGTACCAATGTAAACGGTTACTGCACATTAGATTCGACGGAGAACATGGCAATAATAAATGCATAGGTATGATGGGAAAGGAACACCAACAAAACTCTTGGAGAAGTGCATAACACGATGGAGGATGACATCACCAGTAGAATGGCCTCATCACTTCATCCACACACTGGAAGTAATCCCAAAAAACTGGTATGTAGACCAGGAGATGCGCAGAGGCACTACAGAATGGACAACATTACAACAGAATTTTGTAGTAACCTTCTCATTTGTGTTGGAGAAATTTCTATTTTCGGCACACTAGTTCAGTGGGAGTTAACTGACTAGTTCTATTTTAGACTTTCTAATTTTAGACCATCACTCTCATGCATGCATTCCTAAGATAAGATGTCATTTCCTATATGAGTGAATATCACTCACTCATTCAACATATCATAATATACATTGATTTTCATTCTTCATATTGTATCTCTCTTCATTTTCTTGATAAGATTTGCTTGTGTATGCTTTAGCTAGGTCTCTTGTGTAGGTTTCCATGAAACACTGACATGGTATCAGAACCGAGTTGTTTGGAGAAACCTAGACAAGCCAGAGAAGAGTGAAGATGATTTAATTATTGATTAAACCTATTTTCCGCCATCGTTGTGGCCTATCCCTATCGAAAGGGGTGACAATTGGAATCATCGTAGCCTATCCCTATCTAAGGGTGCGACGGTCACACTCACATTTAAGATTTTTTTTTTTTAGGAATCGTCGCAGCCTATACACAGTTAAGGTGCAACATCATCACACTATATTCTTCACTTGGGGTGCGACGATTCAATTGTTCACAATTGTCGCACTTTATCCTTCTCTAGGGTACGATGATTCAACGTCGTCACACTGTATCCTTCTCTAGGGTGCGACCATTCAGCTGCCCTCCAAAAAATTGGTTTTATACAGTAAAATAACCATATCTCGAAATCCACGATCTGGGTCAAGATGAAATATTGACCAGAGACGTATAAGATAGGCATGCTCATGCTCACCAAAAATCTACAAAACCCACATCATATTTTAGGAGATATAGTTGTTTTATCATATCTATAGCTGCCATAGAACCGTCTGTCATATATCAGAATCCACGATTTGGGTTTTCAGGATCCTTTCAGAATCAATAAGAGGGATGGAGGCTAAGAAACTTCTTTAATCAAGTATGGTGATAATACTCACACCATACAACTATTTTGAATTGAACTCGAAGGCTGCATTCCAACTCAAAAGAAAATGACTATATAATTTGACGATGGAAACCAAAACAAAACCTACATCAACGCTTGAGAAGACCAGATGGGTGAATCGTAAGGATGAGGCTGCATGAATACTTCTTTAATTAATATTCATTGATTTATGGTTTCATGTTGCCACATGCAAGACTCCAAACAAGATCTGGACCACCTTGGAAGGACTCTTTGGAAAGCATGATGAGATGCGAGGTCATATGCTTGAGGTAGAGTTGAATACCTTAGACCCTAAAAGTTTTGATAATATATATGATTTCTTTACTAAATTTAAATCTTTGATATTGAGCTTGGGTGAATGTGGTAATGACTAGTCTACACAAGAGAAACAACTTATTCTAACAATATTGGCCAATCTAGGATCATAATGCGTTGTATATGCCTCCAATTTCCATTCTGGCAGATGTCTTTTGGGAGCAAATTGGAAAATTCTTACGATGACTTAGTTCATTGAGTCTCTCACACAAGAGCTGAAAAAACTCATAAATATGGGCCTCACGAAATATCCCAAAGCACATGCACTCACCATGCATGATGGAAAAGGGTCATCCAATCAGAAATTGAAGCAAAAACGAAAGGATCTATTACATCCAGAGTCAAAGAAGGAGGGATATTCCAAACCCTTCAATGATTCTTCAGGTTCCAAAGATTCTTCAAATTCCAAAGGAAGAAGAAGAAGGGAAAGCAATGCACATATTGGAATAAACTGAATCGTGAAGAATCCACATGCATGAAGAAGAAGATCAATCTTATGACACGGGTACTTCATAAGAATAACCTTGGAGACTTCATTCCTAAAGGATCCAAGAAGAAGAAGGAAGAAGACCATGCACCTAAGAAAGGTAATCATCATGCTCTGGTTGCAATTAATTCCTCATCTTATTCATGGATTATAGATTTTTGCGCATCGCATCATATGGCAGCTAAAGAGGAATTTTTTACTTTTTTGATTTCATGCTCTGGACCTCCTATTCTCATGGGGGATGATACTCCAATAGAAGTTGCAAGAGACGGAAGAGTGGAACTCGTGGAACTCCCTAATGGAAGTTTTGAGAATGTTTTAGATGTTACAAATCTTTTTATAAATCTGCTCTCAGTTTATCAGATCACTTAAATAGGTAAAAGTGTTGAATTTACATCAGATTCAATTACTGTACTTGGCATGCATGACAATTCCATTATTGCAGTTGATGGGGTAGATAACAAATCACGGTTGTATAAGTTCACTAAGTTTACTAACCACTACTCCTCTTTGCTACTTACACATGCTAATGAGAGTAGTATAGTATGGCATGAGAGATTTGGTCATTTAAACTTTAGGTAAATGCAGTGACTTTCCAAGCAAGTAATGGTCAAAGGCTTGCAAGACATTCACTTTTGTGAAGGGGTTTGCGAAGGATGCATTCTTGGAAAGCATCCTGAAGAGAAGTTTGAAAAGGGGAAGGCAAGGAGAGCCTCTTCTTCCTTGGAGCTTGTTCACAGTGATCTCATGGGTCCATTTCCACATCCATCCATCATCAAAGAAAGGCATGTTCTCACATTTATCAATGATTACTCATGCTATACTTGGGTTTATTTTATTAGACAAAAGTATGAAGTCTTTGAGCATCTCAAAGACTTCAAAGCTCTAGTAGAGACACAAACTAGGAAGAAAATCAAGATCCTCTGTACAATGAATGGGGAGGAGTATATCAACAAAGATGTTTAGAATATTTGTCGTGAAGATGGTATCCAGTTACAACACACCATTTCATACACTCCACAACATAATGGAGTTGCTGAAAGGAAGAACAGGTCTCTCAAGGAGATGACCAATTGCATGTTGCATGCAAGATCACTTCCTTCCAAGCTTTGGGTTGAGGAACTTAATTGTGCCACTTACATACATAACAGAGAACCTCACAGATCTTTTGAGGATAGGACACCTTTTGAGGCTTGGACAGGTGACAAACCAAATGTCACACACTTCCATATCTTTGGATCTAGAGAATGGGACCATATTCCTTCTGAAAAGAGGAAAGACTTAGATCCGCAAAGCACACCTTGCATCTTTGTGGGATATCCAGATGATGTGAAGGGGTACATATTGATTCATCCTTCTATAGAACGGCTCATCATTGAGCACAATGTTTAGTTTGAGGAGAGTCCTTTGCATGCACCTCCAGTGCAACATGCAGAGACTCTTGTGCTTCCATCAGTTCCAGACATCAGAGATGATGATTCCACACACTCAGATGCTACATATTCAGACACAGATTCAAAGGATTCTATACATAGAGATGAGCAGGTAGTACAACCAAATGAGGATCCAACGTTAGAGCTTCAGGAAATTTCCAAGTGGGAACAATCCACACTTCAGGAAGCAGTCAACCTTGTAGGGGATCCATTGGATTCTAAGAGGACTTGATCTCAGCATGTGGATCCTTCTCATGTACTTTCATCTTATGAACCAACAATGCCCATGCATTTCTATATGGTTCAATCTTCTAATCCACATACCTATAGTGAGGTTGTTGGGAATCCACTATGGGAAGAAACCATGCAGGAGGAGCATGAATCTCTCCTAGAGAATCAAAATTGGGATCTGGTTCCACTACAACCAGGGAGGAAACTTATTAGATGAAATTGGGTCTATAGGACCAAGAGAGAATCAAATGGTCAGGTGAGAAGGTTCAAGGAAATATTAGTTACAAAAGGATTTCAATAGATTCATGGGATCGATTATGATGAGACCTTTGCTCCTGTAGAAAATATGGACTCCACTCGCTTGGGTCTAGCCATTTCAACAACCAAAGGATGGGAAGTTCACCAAATGAATGTGAATAATGTTTTTCTTCATGGTGACCTTTCAAAGGAGATCTACATGGAGCAATCATTGAGGTTCATTCAGAACTCATATTTAGTATGCAGAATGAAGAAGTCTCTCTATGGCCTCAAGCAGACACCTAGAGCATGGTATGAAAAGATGGATTCTTACTTGCTTTCACATGATTTTTTTAGATGTAAATCTGATTCCAATGTTTACATGTTGTGGACTACTAACTCTGTGATGATTTTAGTACTTTATGTTGATGATATTTGGATCACTAGTATCTTTGCTTCAGGCATTTCTTTGGTCAAAGATATTTTGCATGACAGGTTCTCTATGATGGACATGGGTCCACTACACTTCATTCTTGGTCTTGAGATTAGTCAGGATGCTTTCGGCATCAAAATTTCTTAGGCTAAGTATGTCAGGGATCTTCTGGATAGATTCCACATGACAGACTATAAGTTTTCACCTACACCCTTCTTATCTAGGATCAGACTTGAGGATGGCAGTGATACACCATTAGTGGAAAACAATTTGTATCGAAAATAGGTGGGGAGTATTCTGTATCTCACCCACACCTGTCCAAATATCTCGTATATGGTAGGAGAAGTTTCCAGATACATGCAGAAACCCCATGATCTGCACTGGAAGGCTTCCAAGTGCATCCTCGGATATGTTCAGGGCACCATGAGTTATGGGATTCACTATGCAACTAGTTGTGCATTAGATCTCATAGGGTTCACAGATTCATATTGGGCTAGTGACAACATAGATCACAATTCCACATTTGAGTTCACTCTCAATTTGGGGTTAGGCCCAATTCGTTGGTTAAGTAAGAAGCAATCAACCATTTATTTATCTTCCGCAGAGGCCGAGTACAGAAGAGTAGTCAACTATGTCATTCAGACACTTTGGCTTCAACACTTCCTTATCGATCTTGCTATCTAGTTTCAATGTATGACCATCATATGGTGTGACCATCAGAGTGTACTGATATTTTGCAGAGATCCAGTACAACGACAATGGACCAAGCACATTGAGGTCCAAGTTGGAACACATATAATTTTGAACTTTTTTGAACTTTAGATTTCCTCCCTCTTACATTGTTAATGACATTTGTGATTGGATAAAGTTAACGATTTGAATAATTACTGTGATTTTCTAGGTAACAAATTCCATCAGACTTTTTTAATAATCTCTTTATAAACAAATTTATACAAGCTCTTCGAATTTCAAAATTATTTTACTATTTACAATTAACAGTTTTATTTAGCGAAGAGCTTACATATTTCTCTTATTATAGGCATGCTAAGATTATGGCACCATGAAAATTTGCAAGAAAACTTGATGGATCAGATTTCAGAATCTAGTGGAACGATAAATTAGTTCGGAAGCTGGATAAACTAAGAAAAGGACAAAATATAGCAGGGAAGGGGCTAAATAGATAGAAAAGGGAGCACAAACTCTTCGGAGTTCTAAGTCTATGAAGTATAGGAGCTCTTGCCGCATGTCCTTTTGATTTCAATGGTGAGGATTTACTTCTGAACTTTGGGCTTCGGGCATTCCAAGGTGCAAATCTATGAAATGCTAAATTCCCGAAGTGGAGGATCTCCTGCCGTGTGTCCTATTGATTTCAATGATAGAGATTTACTTCAGAACTCCGGGCTTCGAGAGTTCTCGCTTCACACATCTAGTTTTCTTCCGAAGTGGTTATCCCTAAAGTGGAGGATCTCCTGCTTCATGTCCTCTTGATTATAATGACAAAGATTTACTTCGGAATTCTGGGCATCGGGAGTTCTCACTTCACACATCCATCTTTCTTTAAAAGTGGTTATCCCTGAAGTAAGAGAGATGGCATCACATGTCCTTTTGATTTAAATGGTGGAGATATACTTTGGAACTCTAGGCTTCGGGAGTTCTCGCTTCACACATCTAGATTTCTTTTGAAGTGGTTATCTCCAAAGTGAGAGATCTGGCACTGCGTGTCCTTTTGATTTCAATAGCGGAGATTTACTTTGAAAATTTAGGCTTCGGGATTTCTCAGTTCACACATCCAGTTTTCTTCCGAAGTGGTTATCCCCAAAGTGGAGGATCTCCTACCGCGTGTCCTCTTGATTTTAACGACAAATATTTACTTCGAAAATTTGGGCTTCGGGCGTTCCGAGGTGAAAATATCCGAAGTGGTAAGTATATGAAGTACATGATCTCTTGCCACGTGTCCACTTCGATCAACGGTCCATATGGGCTTCAGGTCTTCAGGATTTCTTTACTCAGCACTGCTTGCCTCCTTCCGGAGTATGAAATAGCCGAATACGAGGATCGTTTGACATGTGTCCCCCGCTCAAATCGATGGAAATGAATTGCAGGAAATTTTCTCTATCTTCTCTACATATGACCAAGAGCTATGACCTTGGCTTATCTTTGGGCGGTTATCTCACTTTGTAAAGATCGACAGTCAGATTTTAATGGATCGCGGAGGTCAATGGTTGAGAGCGATTGCAGGGGGAGAAGTTGCGTGGGGTTTAATTTCGAAGGGTGGTCTTGCAATTTAAACCATATTTTTCTCTCGGGGGTACATGGAATCACCAGGTGCATTGCGGGATGAAAAGAGGGTTACTTCAAACCACCCCCTCGCACCTCTGCAAAATATATAAACATAAATGGGCGCTGGAGAAACACCTGTCTTCCACATCATGTACCCAGTTCACCCTCCATCCTGTCACACATTCCATGTCAGTTACCCTGTTTACCTCACCACCTACACTTTTCCCCATGTCATCCTATTCATGAGAAATTACTCTTTCTCATAATTTTTAGCTATCACGTAACGAGCCAGAATTGAGATACCTGTTGCATTACCACTCCCCCCATATTTTCAATTGATATTCTTTTTACCGTAAACACATATGAAGAACATATAACAGTGGAATTAGATGACGAGGACAATAAAAAAATGATTATGGTGGCCTCAATGGACATGTGTTCCCAATTCAAAGAACAAAGGAGAACAAGTGCATCTATGAGCAGATGAAGAGACATATGAAAGCGCCAGCTCAAACAATATCTGCCTGTTGTCATTTCATTTGAATTACATTCTTTTTTTAGGATATATTGTATGAAGTCTAATCGTTTTGATTTGTGATAGATTTTGTATAAATACATCGATGAGAGACTCGCAGACAGGCTTGCTGCTGTGGATGAGGATTCATTTGCATTGGAAGGCATAAAAGGATTGGAGCTGGCCCAGGCCTCGTCGATATATTCGAGAATGATGAGAGACTCGCAGACAGGCTTGCCGTTGTGGATGAGGACTGGTATGAGGGTTCATTTGCAGTAACAGTTCTCTCTTGGAGGAGAGATTGTCAAGAGATTTCTCTGTAGATTATGTCACACCCCACTAAAGAGATAAAGTCAAGAGATTTATCTTTACGACACACCCCGCCAAAGAGATAAAGTCAAGAGATTTTTATGTTTTTATTTTTTAAAAACAAAATGGAATCGATTCACTATAACCTCATAATGGAATCAATTCACCCATAGTTTGTTACTGGACTATAACCCCCACATGTATCAACCATATTTTTCTCCTTCCCAATGCTAATAAATCCCCCAAAATGATATTAACCAATTATGCATGATAAATACACAATCATTAGAAGTAATCTAAACTTAGCGGGCTCCAGTTTCAAATCCTTTTTTTTTTTTGTCAAAGTGGGTCTTTCTCATTATTTACTATTTCTTTAAAACCAAACCTACAAATTATATTTTTGAACATCCAAAATTCATGACAGAAAAGCTATCTAGACGTATAGTGAAGTCAATGACTGGTGTGTTATAGATAGGGGAACTTATATCAATATTTTTGAAGCCACCAAAGCACCCCATCTATTGTCCAAATTCATCCCTGATAATTTGGATTAGAACTTTGTACAAGCTATTGGGAAGCACCATTACTGATGGGCGTCATAGTTTTGTTGTTCTTGAGGGTATACATGAAGAATATAGGACCACTGTTATCGATGGAGAGAAGACAATGCTATGGAATAAAAAAATGGCACATATTGGAGAGAAGGGAATTTGAGCATTACATGTTAAAGGTATGGTTGAAGGTATGTCTAGTTTCTCATTCGATTTCAATTTCTGTGAACATTATATATATGGTAAACAAAATTAGGTAATATTCTCATTTGGTGCTACAAGAGAAAAATGAATCTTGGAGTTGATACATAGTGATGCGTTTGGACCCGTTCTTATTCCATCATTAAGTAAATCTATGTAATATGTTCCATTCATA
>JZKD02S1557664.1:84959-97992 GCA_000966675.3 Picea glauca | reverse complement strand
TTGGATAGAGTGTTGGATATACATGGATTTGCGGATGCATACTGGGATGGAGATATGGATTGTAGGAGATATACAAGTGGGTATGTGTTTAACCTATTTGGAGGAGCAATAAGTTAGATGAGCAAAAGATAGGATATAGTGGCACTTTCAACTACAAAAGTTGAATACATGCCAAACACTCATGCAAGTAAGAAAGAAGTATGGCTACAAATATTTTGTTCAGGTATTGGGTTGGTACAACAAGCTGTAAGGATAGATTGTGACAATCAGAGTGCAATGTTTCTAGCGAAGAACCCAACTTATCATTCAAAGAAAAATCATATTGATATTAAATATCACTTTGTGAGAGACATGGTTGAAGAAAATAAAGTTTTTTTGATGAAGGTGGACACTTTGAATAATGTTGTAGATTCATTAACAAAATTTGTGAGCACTGAGAAGTTCTCTTAGTGTAGAGGATCCATGGGCATTCATGCCCTGGATTGTTCACCATGTAACCCTGTAACCCCGTTTATGCAAAGAAAAAAACAAGTGGGAGAATGTTGGGTATGTGTTATATTCTTTTCCTCAAGAAACATGTCACATTTTTGCCTCATTTTTCGTGTTGCCTTGATTTTCGTGTCCATTGTTGGTTGGTTTTTCGGCACATGGTTTTTTCCTGATGATTTTCTATTTCTAGTTAAGGAATTAGGGTTGTTGACTAATCTAGGTCATTGATTTAGGGTTTTGGATGGTGCTATATCCTATATGTATATTGTATTGTAAACAATGTATCACTATGAATGAATATAGAATATGTTGGTTTTTCCAGTTTGGGTTTCTAGGGGAAAAATATGGAGTAGGTGTAGCCTTACAATTAGTCATGCCAAAGCACTGAAGCAAATCAAGTGGATGGTTTTGTTGGAAAATGGAGTTTCCTTTTGAATACTAAATAAACTATAGACCAAGAAAATAATGTAAAAGTCCTACACATGTCATATAAAAATGTACCATCAATGTTTCCTTAACATTCTAAATCATAGATGAATAACTCCATGTGAGAATTAAATCATCCACATACAGAATAAAAATCAAGAGATCATTACCATGTCTTCGAATGTAAACCAAACCATAGGATCATAAAGANTGTAGGAGATATACAAGTGGGTATGTGTTTAACCTATTTGGAGGAGCAATAAGTTGGATGAGCAAAAGATAGGATGTAGTGGCACTTTCAACTACAAAAGTTGAATACATGCCAAACACTCATGCAAGTAAGAAATAAGTATGGCTACAAATATTTTGTTCAGGTATTGGGTTGGTACAACAAGCTGTAAGGATAGATTGTGACAATCAGAGTGCAATATTTCTAGCAAAGAACCCAACTTATCATTCAAAGAAAAATCATATTGATATTAAATATCACTTTGTGAGAGACATGGTTGAAGAAAATAAAGTTTTTTTGATGAAGGTGGACACTTTGAATAATGTTGTAGATTCATTAACAAAATCTGTGAGCACCGAGAAGTTCTCTTAGTGTAGAGGATCCATGGGCTATCATGCCCTGGATTGTTCACCATGTAACCCTGTAACCCCCTTTATGCAAAGAAAAAAACAAGTGGGAGAATGTTGGGTATGTGTTATATTCTTTTCCTCAAGAAACATGTCACATTTTTGCCTCATTTTTCATGTTGCCTTGATTTTCGTGTCCATTGTTGGTTGGTTTTTCGGCACATGGTTTTTTCCTGATGATTTTCTATTTGTAGTTAAGGAATTAGGGTTGTTGACTAATCTAGGTCATTGATTTAGGGTTTTGGATGGTGCTAGATCCTATATGTATATTGTATTGTAAACAATGTATCACTATGAATGAATATAGAATATGTTGGTTTTTCCAGTTTGGGTTTCTAGGGGAAAAATATGGAGTAGGTGTAGCCTTACAATTAGTCATGCCAAAGCACTGAAGCAAATCAAGTGGATGGTTTTGTTGGAAAATGGAGTTTCCTTTTGAATACTAAATAAACTATAGACCAAGAAAATAATGTAAAAGTCCTACACATGTCATATAAAAATGTACCATCAATGTTTCCTTAACATTCTAAATCATAGATGAATAACTCCATGTGAGAATTAAATCATCCACATACAGAATAAAAATCAAGAGATCATTACCATGTCTTCGAATGTAAACCAAACCATAGGATCATAAAGACAACAATTGATCCCTAAACTAATCATAAAACTATCTTCTCTTCTCATATAATTTCATGCCAACCATAGATGAAGATATTCAAAAACAATATCCCAAGAACAAAAGACAACTACAAAAAAACAAAAAATATTTTATGAGATAANTGGATATAAATATGGTCTCAAAGGTTATAAGCTTTGGAACCTAGAAACTAAGAAGGTAGTGTATAGTTGATATGTGGTATTTAGAGAAATGAAGGATGTTGTTAAACATGAAGTCCTACCAAGTAAGGGAGAACTAGATAAAATAGAGTTTGATTTAAAGGATGATGAATGAGACTCTACAGAAGAATAGGAATTAGAAGAAAAAGATCCTCATACTCCAATATTGAGGAGATCGGTTCGAGAAAGAAGGCTACTGGAAAGGTATACTCCATCTGATTTTCGTTCAAATTTTTCGTTGTCTATTACTGATTATGATCTTAGAACTATCAGGAGGCAGTGGATTCATAAGATGGAAATATCTGGAAAAAGGCTATGGACTAATAAATGGAATCCTTGGATAAGAATGAGGCTTGGGATATAGTGGATTTGTCAAATGGAAGAAATCCCATTAGCAACAAATGGGTATTTAAAAAGAAGCTGAATGAAGAAGGAAAAGTGGAGAAATACAAAATTTAGTTAATTGCAAAGGGTTATTCCTAGGTTGAGGGAATTGATTTTGGTGAGATTTTTTCTCCCGTTTCCAAGTTAACCTCTATAATATTTCTATTATCTATTGTTGTTGCATTTGATTTTGAAGTAGAACATATGGATGTGAAGAAAAAATTACTATACGAGGATCTGGAAGAAGAAATCTATATGAAGTAGCGAGAAGGATTTGTTGTGAAGGGAAAGAAGGAGCTGGTATGCAAGCTGAAAAAATCCCTATATGGTTTAAAACAATCACCAAGGATGTGGTATAAAAAAATTGATACTTATATGTTGGGACTTGGTTTCACAAGAAGAAAAGAGGATCATTTTGTGTATTTTAAATTAATTTGTGATCATTTGATTTATTTGGTCTTGTATGTGGATGACATGTTGTTGATAGGAAATAACAACGAGATTATCTAGGATGTGAAAACTCAGTTGTCCTCTAAATTTGACATGAAGGATCTCGGTGCTTCAAATTTCATTTTGGGCATGGAAATTAAAAGAGATCGACAAAAGAGGAAACTCTGGTTAAATCAAACAAAATATGTCGAGACAATATCGTAGAGGTTTAATATGAAGGAATGTAAACCGATCAAGGTTACTATTCCTGTTGGTGTAAAGTTATATGCACATCAGTGTCCCAAGACACAGGAAGAGGAGGAGGACATGTCTCATGTTCCATATGCGAGTGCGGTTGGAATTTTAATGTATGCAATGGTCTGTACTCGATCGGAAATTTCACATGCAGTGGGATTTTTGAGTAGGTATATGTCAAAACTAGGGAAGGAGCATTAGAAAACAGCAAAAAAGGGTTTTTAGGTATTTTCGTGGCATTTCTAGATATGGATTGTGCTACCAAGGAGGACTGGGATTGAACAGAGTGTTGGATATACATGGATTTGTGGATGCATACTGGGATGGAGATATGGATTGTAGGAGATATACAAGTGGGTATGTGTTTAACCTATTTGGAGGAGCAATAAGTTGGATGAGCAAAAGATAGGATGTAGTGGCACTTTCAACTACAAAAGTTGAATACATGCCAACCACTCATGCAAGTAAGAAAGAAGTATGGCTACAAATATTTTGTTAAGGCATTGGGTTGGTACAACAAGTTGTAAGGATAGATTGTGACAATCAGAGTGCAATGTTTCTAGCGAAGAACCCAACTTATCATTCAAAGAAAAATCATATTGATATTAAATATCACTTTGTGAGAGACATGGTTGAAGAAAATAAATTTTTTTTGATGAAGGTGGACACTTTGAATATTGTTGTAGATTCATTAACAAAATCTGTGAGCATTGAGAAGTTCTCTTAGTGTAGAGGATCCATGGGCATTCATGCCCTGGATTGTTTACTATGTAACCTTGTAACCCCCTTTATGCAAAGAAAAAAACAAGTGGGAGAATGTTGGGTATGTGTTATATTCTTTTCCTCGGGAAACATGTCACATGTTTGTCTCATTTTTCGTGTTGCCTTGATTTTCGTGTCCATTGTTGGGTGGTTTTTAGGCACATGGTTTTTTCCTGATGATTTTCTATTTCTAGTTAAGGAATTAAGGTTGTTGACTAATCTAGGTCATTGAGTTAGGGTTTTGGATGGCGTTGGATCCTATATGTATATTGTATTGTAAACAATGTATCACTATGAATGAATATAGAATATGTTGGTTTTTCCGGTTTGGGTTTCTAGGGGAAAAATATGGAGTAGGTGTAGCCTTACAATTAGTCATGCCAAAGCACTGAAGTAAATCAAGTGGATGGTTCTGTTGGAAAATGGAGTTCCCTTTTGAATACTAAATAAACTATAGACCAAGAAAATAATGTAAAAGTCCTACACATGTCATATAAAAATGTACCATCAATGTTTCCTTAACACTCTAAATCATAGATGAATAACTCCATGTGAGAATTAAATCATCCACATACAGAATAAAAATCAAGAGATCATTACCATGTCTTTGAATGTAAACCAAACCATAGGATCATAAGGACAACAATTGATCCCTAAAATAATCAACAAACTATATTCTCTTCTCATATAATTTCATGTCAACCATAGATGAAGATATTCAAAAACAATATCCCAAGAACAAAAGACAACTAAAAAAAACAAAAAATATTTTGTGAGATAATGCTTGATCTATTAGATCTTTTGTTTGTGCAATTCCTGATTTTGTTTTATATAAACTCAAAAAATATGCCAACAATGCACTTTGATGTGATAAAATAGATCATATTCATATTCCAATGTGCCACAATTGCACAAAATCAAATCAAATTGTAGATTTTAGTTTTATTGTTTTTTTGCTATATTTTTATAATCAAACAAWWTTTTTTCCCAAGCRTATTTTAGCAAATGAAATATCACACAAATATCAATTTTTTTGCATGAGAGGCCCCTTGTACCAATAACTTGAGAGGGMAACAATCAATTCTTAATCTTTCAAGCTCCCATGGTCGAGATTCATTCTTCTCAACCTTTSACTACATTGTAAATTGTAAATTGTCTATCTCCAACCACCATGAGATAAAATCATGTTATGATACACATAGACCCTAACCTTGGAAACCTTGAATTTTCTTAGAAAAATATCTAGATAATTCCAAATCCTTCAATTTTTTATCCTTCGATGAATTTGGGATTCAAGCGAACCTCGCCAACTCTATTTGGTCTTGAACCTCATCAAGATTTTTATGCCTCACAAAATCGATTTGGATGTACAAAAGGAGAGATACCATCATAGGCAAGAGGTATTCAAATCCTTGTGTACCCCAAAGCCAACAAATAGGGCCATAAAAAAAGAACCACATCCACATCCACAAATTCAAAATGGAATGCAAACCAATGTTTGGAAAAAAGCCAGATCTACAACCAGTAATGTGTAGATGCAACAATCCTTCCAATTTGATGATATTAAATATATTATCTTGATCTTGAATATTACACAACGTGAAGATATCTCTCAAAAAAATGAGAAGGGGTTTGTAGATATTGATCTGATACCATGAAAATATTCAAAAACAATATCCAAAGAACAAAAGACAACTGCAAAAAAAAAAAAAATCCGACTACCRGAGAATGATTGATCTATTATATCTTATGTTTAAAATAYAATAMAAGAGAGTATTGCCTATATATAGAAATGTAATAATCCCAAGAAATAACTATCATACATGGGCAGATAAGGATGCCTACATGAGGTTACAACTAATGCTAATTAAATGCATTGAAAAATAAGTCTTAATTCCATCGGAAAGTTCATTAAGAACTCCTTCCAACAATCCCAGGTACTCCAAAATATTGCACTTAGCCTCTTCTTAGGATTCTCCTTTGTCTTTCATAATGGGAGAATATCCAGTCTCATAAACCTGCACAAAAAAAAAAAAATTATTCCACACCATTGATTGATCTCAGATGAAATGAATAAGTAATCAGAGATTTAAAATGAGCATGTGAATTACATGAATGCCTTATTGTCTACAAAGTTTTCCCAGAATTTTGCATGGGCTCAGTCATATGCATTGGAGGGGAAAAAAAGGATTATATTTTCCCCAGGCCTCATCGATGTATTCGAAAATGATTAAAGATTCACATACATGCTTGCTTGCTGGTATGATTCTTCTTGTGAATAGGGTTCATTTGTAGTAAGAGGTCACTTTTATTCAAGGTATTCTCTTCTTGGTATTCATATTTGACGTCTTTATCTTCCAATCCAATTAAAACCCTTAGACCGAATCGACTCTCCCATAAGTTCAACACCTCCACCGGCTCCTCCCCATCCTTCTCCATGTTCCCCTATGAAAAACTAGAAATAATTCAGATCACACTTATTTACGGATCGATAAACGTTTGTGCAATTTGCCTGAATTCTTGGTGAGCTAACAAAATATCTTGTTATATAGTGAGTGATTGAGATACCATGTTATAGACCATGATACATAACAACTTAGAAATTATTCTATCTTATGATGTATCATGCCCTCAAAAAATTTCTATCTTGTGAGGTATCGTAGTCTCACAAATTTTCTATCTTGCGATGAGTTGCAACCTCAAAAGTTTTCTATCTTGTGATGCATCACAGCCTCAAACATTTTCTTTGTTGCGATGTATTGGAAGATGAAAATTTTTCTTAATGCAACATAGCATGACTTGAAAACTTTCTATGATGTGATTTAGTGAAACCTGAAAAAAAACTCTTTTGAAAAATATCAAAGGATAAAAAAAAAATAAGGGTGCAACAAAACAACATTATTGCACCAAAATAAAACTTCTAAGAACATGACAAATAAAAATAGTACAAAGTTTCTCCTAGTTACACATATTCCATAAAACTTTTAAAAAGTGTAAAAGGGGAAAAAAATTCAACTCTTCTTTATAAAAGAGAAAAAAGTATTTTATTATTCAATCCACATTTTATTAATTTCATTAGAGCATGCTAGCCATAGATTGAAAGAAATAATTGTAGATATCCCCTTGTGTCAATTGTGATCAAAGAGGCCATGTTCCATATTCAACCACTTGCTTTCCTTTTTCCATTTGTCCTCTACTCCAGGTAAGCATTTCTCCTCCCTAATTGAATCTTGGATTTTTTTATTGCCTCTAAATGCCATTCATATTTAGGTATTTTTTATTGTTTACCACCTAACCAATAAATTTTTTTTCATGACCATGAGAAAAATCCTCAAATATGAGCGTGTCTACAAAAAATAACAAAATATTTTATTCCCTAGAATTAACATTTCACCCATTAACTATCACTTGGTTATCACACACAAAGGGGAGAGTGCACAATCATTTGGTTTATCCTCCTATCTATGATCATGTTGTCAGAATTAGAGGAGAGAATGGGGATGAGGAATGAAATATTTAAATATACACATGGAAATATCCATATCCCTAATAGCTACGATTATCATTAAACCCTGAGATCTCGATGTTCCCTACATGTACAAGAAACCATAGGACATATGATATGATTCACAGGATCTCAGACCTACGAATTTCATCTTGGTAACATCTACCTATTATTTTTATTAAGGATAGGTGGACCATGCCATAGACCCTAACCTAATAATGGAATCACTTCACTTATATTTTGTTACAAGACCCCAAACCCCCACATGTATCAACCATTATTTTCTGCTTTCCAATGCTCATAATTTCTCAAAATGATATTAAACAAGGATGCATGATAAATCCACAATAATTAGAAGTAATGTAAACATAACAGAACCCACTTTTCAAATCCTCTTTTCTCTTCAAAGTGGTTCTTTCTCATTATTGTTATAGCCCTAAAATTTCCTATCCATGCATACATGGCCTTGACCCTCTTACTTGCATATGTTTCCAAATTAATGTTGAGTAGCTCTTCTTAAAAAAAAAAAATTAGAGAATGTACGTTCACTGCACCATTACATCCCACGTACATATGATTGTTGCATGCTATACAACCCGCAGACATATGCTTGTTGCACACTAAACAACCCACGTATGCTAGCAAAAGTTGTAAGGAATTTGGTGAAATTCATGGGCTATTGTAGGTTTCCCAACCAATTCACCTGCTATAGCCCACCACCCAATCTAATAACCATCATTTTTTCATATAAAAGGAGGTGTTGGGGTCTCATTTCACATCCAAGCATAAGAACAGTGAAACTCTGCCCAATTTCACTTCCCTTCCTTGCCCAAGCTTTTGCTATCTTTTCTGAGATATTGCCTCAGCATTTCCTCATCAACCCCTTCTTCTTCCATTCAATCCATTCCCTTCCTTTGAGGTGATCAGAAGATTGAGAGAATAGGACTATTCAAGGTGCACTTGGATCATTGTAAATAGGAGCTCAGACTAGGTTTGTGGAACGGTGGCCAACACAGATTGTAAGTTTCAATCTTTGTTTGATGAATAAAAGAATCTCTTTTCCCTATCCCAAATGATGATGTTTTGTGTATTTTATTTGATTCATACATAGCATTTGATATCTAACCCTAACTCATGAATATAAGTAGCATGCTTGTAGTCGTTGTTTTCCTAGTTTTGGATGTAGGTTAGCCTTCGGAGGAGACTTGCAGTTGTTGGAACTACAGAGCTTGAGGAGATCATCAACAGATGTGGGATAAAAGGTACAGTTACCGATCTTCTCTCTTATTTATTTATTATCATTTGTTTTGGTATGTTTGGGGTAGAGTAGAAAATAGTTTGACTTTTAGATGATCATTCTCTCTGTCTATATCTTAAACCATGGTATAGTTAAACGGGGGATTTTCCCGCTAGCAGAACTGGTGACCATACTAGGGATATCTCTAGGGTTTTTTAGGGGGTTTTGGGTTGATTGCTTGTTTTTTGTTTTCCTTTTGAGTTTCAGTCAAGTTTACTAAGTCTATCAAGGGGTTTTGGTCACCTGCAAGGTACATGCCAGCTTTCCATGCCCTGTAAGTCTACCTTGTCCTTTTATTTTTGAAAATACTCAGAGTTGTACGCACCTTGTGAAGGGTCATCCCATGTACATACGTGATATGCACAATAGACAACCCGCATACATACACAGGCTACTGATGCAACAACCCACATCTTTGTTTCATGAAATTATTTTAATAAAGAGGGAGTTTTCCTCTTTCCTAATAGAAGTTCATAATTCTCAAGGATTTCTTGAATCATCTAGAGTCTTTGTCTATGGCCATAGCTTGGGTATAGGTTCCAATTTACTTGTTTCCTTAGTCTTCTTGTGTTTTTCCTAAAAGGTTTTGAGAAAGATGTCAAGTCTTTGATTCTCCTTTCGGTTTCTTGTTCGAATCCCTATGATTCGAAGTAGGGTTAGGGTATTTATTAGTCTTGTTTTTAGTTTTCTCTTTGTCCATGTTTCTTTCTTTGAAAAAAAAAAAAGTTTACTTCAGTTTTTCCTCATTAAAAGAAGTTCAAAAAATAAAATAAAAAAGACAATTTATTTTCTTGCTTTCAGTTTGGTAAAGTAGTCAAGGTTTCTATTTGCAAAAAGAAAAAGAGTCTTCATTTCCAAGTTATTTTTTATTTCCTGAAACATAAGTGGTTTGTATCCAAGTGAAAGAAAGTTTTAGTATTTATTCATTTACAAGATCTTAAAATATCATTTAGAAAAGTTGAATTTAAAACGAGTTATTTACAAGATTTGCTTTTCATTTCAATGTAATTTTTCTTTCAAATACTTTAAAGTTCTTGTCTTTATTCATCTCTTCATAAAACCATCAGTTTCACTACTGTACCTTTTGTATAAATCAAGCCTTAAAAATAATGCCTAATCTAAAATACATTAGACTTTTTTTGTTTGTAGGGTTCACAAACTAGTTTAGGGTTTTAGGGCCTCGAATTAGGTGTGAAGAGGAAAATATTCAAGGCCACTTTAAAACAAACATCAGAGTCTTATTTAGGGAGTGTTTTAAGTCCAATGTCATAAGAGTTAGTTGGTAGCCCCCTCTAACATAGGGGATAAACATGATATCATGTGAGGAAAGGAAGAGGAGATAACCCCTCCAAAGATGGACTAAACATAGTGGAGATTGTATATTGAGGGTCTTTCTCGGGAACAATACCGATCACATTTTCCTATAGAGCTTCATGGACCTTGAATTTGTTCGATATCCTCAATTGTCTTCTGGACCATTTTCTTTAGATACCCTTGAAGGGATTTATACTTTTTATCTTGCTCATTACGATCTGCCTGACTGTCGACTGTACCCACCTAGTGATTGACTGTGAGTTGGAAACCTAGTTCCCCATATTTTATGGACTTACATAGGTGACTGCAGGGGTATACCGTGGTACCTAGGGTGAACTTTGGATCACGCTTCACAGAGTATACTTGGAGAGTTCTTTCATGTTCGATTTGCACTTGCACCGATTATATAAGTTGCTCTAGTGTTGATTGGCATAACTATCCTTTCGACTAGTTAGTCGTCTTCTTAATTTTCCTTTAGGAACTTTTAGTGTGAGATTTATGCTCCCTAGTTTTCCATAGTGAGCTAGTCATTCATTTTTTTTTTGTCTTTGACCTAAGGTGGTAGATCGCCCATTCTGTCAGTCATGAGGAATTTTCAGTCTTCTTCTTAGAAACATGGAGATGCCTCTTTATAGGCGTTGTTTTTTATAACACTAGTTCGTCGGATTCAGTGTGTGATACTTTTATGGACTTGAACGATCTTGCAAGGGGAGAACCTGTGCATAATATATTCATGGATAAAGTTCTCGATGATACCAACCAAGGAACCCCTTCAAAATGGGATTCTTGTGCTTTTCCATTTTTCAAAAACGTTGGTGTCCCTTTGATGGCCACTTTGTACATTCTTGGTTTGAATGTGGGACTACCGGTTTGGTTGGGTACCATTCCAAATGTATGGAACACTCTTGATGCTTCTCATTTAAGAACCTTATGTCATGGGAATCATGTTGATTTTCCTTTTTCAGAGAATTCTTCTCCTCATCCTTCTTCCTTCCCTGGTGAAAGTATAACTACTAGTAATCAAAAGTTTAAATGAAATAGAAAGAGGAATAGTAGGAATAAGAAATTACCAACCTATGTGAGTCATGTTGGAGATAGGTCTTCAACCTTTGCAAATCATGTTGAATACCACCAGTCAACCTCTACAATTCATGCTGGGGGGTAAACAGCCAACCTCTGTGAGTCATTTTGGAGATAGGTCATCAGCCTTTGCAAGTCATGTTGAAGACCAACACCCAAACTCTGCAAGTCATGATGGGGGAAAATTCTAGTCACTGGTAGTCATACTGGTAATAGGTCTATAGCCTCTGTGAGTCATGTTATCGACCAATCACCAACCTTTGCAAGTCATGTTGGGGATGTGCAACCAACTACTGTTAGTCATGCTGGGGGCATTGTTTATGTTGAGAAACCTAGATGGATAGGACGTAAGACTAAGTTTCCTTGTAAGCTTTGCAAGGGAGATCACCTTACGCATTTATGTCCTAGACTTTTAGAGGTAATAATATTGTGGTCCCTGTATGCAAGATCTTCCGATTCTGAGTCTTCTAAGGTTTCCTCACATCCTATTCAGCCAGTAGTTGAGAAAGTGGTCATGCCGATGCAATATTAGGCTAATCCCACTTCCCTTTTGGGGGGTGATGTGCCTTTAGACCATGTTTCCTAACAACCTATTCAATAGGTGATTGAGAAAGTTGTAACACCCCTCCTAGCTAAGGACATTTACTCAGTCAATCGGTGAATTTTGTTTTGTTAAAGTGTGTGCACGTGTGCAGAAGAAAACAACCCCCTCGACTCTACGTCAACACTCAACCAACATGACGCAAGTAAGACGAACACAATGGAGACGACCCGACATATCATAGCGACGACAAGAAGCAATGCCCCGAATAGGAGGCAGGAAACTAACGGCTGTAGGCAGAGACAGACACCGGGGGTTAGGCATAGGATGGTCACAGAATGAAAGAATCCATCAGTAGAGTCGCACTAGTGGAATTGTGCCTTTAAACAGCCCGAGACTACTGATACGACTCAGAATGTGTCCCAAGAGTGGAATTGTGCCTTTAAACAGCCCGAGACTCTTGATACGGCACTGGATTCCTTCCACCGGATTACACACAGACATACATACCAAGCTACAAGAGGAGTCTAAATCCCGCCCGACACGAACCGACTACGCAATACAACCATTGAGTGCTGCAATCAGGGGCAACCATGACCTCTAAGGGAGACGCAAGTCAGGAGGATTCTAAACGACCCACTCCTATGGAGACCCGTAGACATCAATCAGGATCAAGCTCCATTAATCATTATAACCTACGGAGACCTTATCAATATGAGTTTAATTGACACAAAAAAAAACCTAGCAATCTTAGTCATCATCCCGACTCCCACCTTCGATTCAATTAAACAACTAATAACATTGCGACTCACCCCATCATCATGGACCTTGCAAAATAGAATGACCCTTATTATGGCGATCAACCAGTAATGTCAGGGCAAATAAACAACCTTATCATTGCAAATAACAAGTAATAACATGACAGTTAACAACTATTCAAATTGTGAATCCCACATCATTATTCCCTGGCAAACTAATGCAACCTTATGACTGCAATTAACAAATAATTATCATGGCAATTACAAATATTATATTCCATGCATCATCGTTGCTTTGGCAAATATTACAACCTTAT
>JZKD02S1557664.1:20726-32364 GCA_000966675.3 Picea glauca | reverse complement strand
ATAGATATTTATTCTTCCCTCGAATGCTCTCCCTCCAAGTCCTGACATGGTTCCCTTCGATTGGGACAACTTGATGGGGCATCCCATACCCCCACCTATGTCTTTTCCATTAAGAGACAACATTCAAGCCATCACAGAGACTATATACTATGTTATCACTTTATCCTCCTTGACTTGGAGAGATTT
Source organism: Picea glauca (assembly GCA_000966675.3). NCBI lineage: Eukaryota > Viridiplantae > Streptophyta > Pinopsida > Pinales > Pinaceae > Picea > Picea glauca. The sequence goes on along the minus strand of JZKD02S1557664.1, from coordinate 32,178 downwards.
GGGTTTTCCCAAGCTTTTGTCAGCTATTCGTAAGATACTAACTCTCCGCAGAAGACCAGGATGGGAGCCTTGGCCTCCCCCTTTTCATTTTGATTAGAACAACATAAAATGAGTCTTAGTTAATCTCTCTTCCGACTCATCTAAAAAACCAAAAATATTATCGAGTGATTTGTCCCTTTTACACTCATTAAATTGGATTTTAAAGGTCACGAGTCTTAGTTAAGCTCTTTTCCGACTCGTTACCAAAAATAGAAAATATTGCCGAGTGAACTTGTCTTTTTCACACTCGAAAATTGAATTTGAAAAGACGTCTATTTGGCACAAGTTTACCCCTTTTTCACACCAAGTAGACTAAAAGAAATAAAAAATGATATTTTTTGGCGTTAAGTTGTGATTACATATCATCCCCTCGCTTGTAGTAATGATCCCTTAGTTGGTTCTCACTTTTTGTTATAAACCGTTGCCTAAGAAGCTTTTTCATCCTCAACCAAGAATATCCTTGTTTATATTCTTCACAATTTGACACCCTATACCCTGGAGGGAACATCACCCCAAGTGTCCATCTCCCGTATGCATTTTCTTGCATTAAGCATAGGTACGTTCCACTGCTGGAACTATTTTTGCTTACTTGTGACACTTGTTTCCTCCTCTGTATCATGGCATTCATTTGTTATGAAAAAACAAAAAAATATAGGCGGGAAGGGAGTACTATATTATAATTGGCAGCAGTCGTGTCACCTTTGAACATAGGACAAAATTTTTGAGTCCTTGTGTCATCATAATTTTGGTTTTAGCATGGCCTTAGGAAGTTGTTCTCATTACAGAGTTTTCTCCACCGATTGATTACTCTTCTTGTCCCTATAGAGAACGTTATTAATGCCTCCTGCATCTAACAGTCACATCATTGAATCTATGTTGCTAGAGTCCACCACATGTCTCATGCTCTTGTTCAAAGGAAGTCTATCAACCTGTGTCGACCACTCCTCAGAAATATTGACTTTGCATGTTGGCCATATCCTCAGTTTGTCTTAGAATCACATGATACTATGGTCTTATCATGCACCCTGGCCCTACTTTCATCATTGGTACGTCACCTTGAACCAAAAATCGACATCTCATCATTGGTCATTGACTGGGTGGTTTCCCTTGTATTCGACGAAAAGACATATATTCACACTTTTGGATTCATGCAGTGTCTTGGATGCCATTATCCTGATTGGTGGTCTCCTCACCTTTGTCAACAATTTTCATAATTGGGTTCTATTCAGAGGGTCTTTTTCATATACCTATTGCATTTGGTACACATGAAAGACACACAGGGTCGTTGGTTCATGAACATGTTCTTCGTCCGATCTCCACCAAATCATGAAGCTTTTGCTTTGTTCCTTGTGCTGACTGATGAGAGATTCCTTAATTCTCTCCTTTCAGCAGGTCTCTTTCCATCGAATTCATCTCATTTATTTTGGATATGGGACCTATATTTTTACGAGTACCTTGAGGCTTGCAGTCAATAGTGGCAGGCTCTCTCACCATTGATAGATGGGAATACATCAATGTCTCCTGATCAATGGATTTCTCAAGTGTTCGACACTGACTCCTTTATTCACACTTGTAGGAATGTACTCGGTGCCTTGATACCTACTTTCATTATTGATAGGTTGTCTCACGTTTATTAATGGTATACCTCAATGACTGGTAATCAAATGATGTCTCATTGTGTTCGACCTCAACTCCTTTATTCACAGGATGTATACTTGAACCCTTGGTGGATAGTGTAAAAGACTTGAATACATCACTATGTGGTCGTAGCTTTCTTGAGATTTTGCTTTCCTTTCATTGGACCAACACCTGTTTGACTTCAGTGATCATAGGAGATCCGATTGTACTATGTGGTATACATATATCTTCATATTGATTTTGAGACTAGTTTCACTGGGCCTTGTTCGTGACTATGACAGCCTTTGGCATATAACCTCATTTGTATATGCCTATTCATGGGCTCAAACACTTATTTGGTATATTTTCCACATGGATCTGCATTGTATTCTTGGCAGCCATGTATGCAAAGTCAGTACAGAATGTAATGAGAAATTGAGTTCATCGAGTTGGTTCTCTACCACTATACTCCTGGGTTATTTATAATGTATTTCGGCCATCGAAGATACTCCTCTGATATCACACATTAGGGGGAATCTTTTATAGAAAGAGTTTCCTCACCATTTCTCTCTTGCACAAAGGGCCTTTTTCCATTTCCCTATGCAAACTTGTCATCCCTTTTTTATGAATCTAGAGATAAAAATTCGCATTTTTCCACATATACGTGCCCTATCTTCTATACACCATGCGTATACGCAGGCTTCTCCACTACAAGTTGCGTACATCGAGATTTGTGCCAAAAAATATAAAAATGGAGTCGGGTTTCCATGTCACGATAGGAGATCATTAATCCTTGGCCTTCCACATACTTGAAACATTTTGACTCGGCCCTTCAATTGCATTTTGAAGACTATAAAACACAATTCCAAGCTATGGAAAAGAGGAGAAAGCATTCAACTTTGAGAGAAAAGTTACTCTAGAGAAATTAATTCATATTGAGTCTGCATCCTTTTGTCCCTCAAGTCTGAACATAGTGTTCAACCCCCAAGATATTTTCCTATTGTTGAGAGAACCTCATTGCCTCTCTCCTATGAGCTTTCCTTTGGTGGAGGATTGAAGTGGTGGAGACCCAGTTGGAAGGAACTTGGTTTCTTGGTTTCAAACCGTGCCGACACAGAAGTTTGTAATGTTGTCACTTCTGCTAATCAATTATTAATAGAAATACTCCTTTCCTGTCCTATTGGTATCATCCAAATATATGATTATTATACATGGGCATGTTTGTAATGTTTATTAATGGATTATTCTATCTAAAGTGCTAACCCCTTTATATTATCAGTATGTACTTACTCTTCTTGTTTGTTGAGAACTTGTTGCAGGTATAAAGCTTTGGGTCGAAGTGCTCAACAGTGGAACATCATTGAACGTTGGATTGAGGTAGGCCTCTTTCTTATCTTTCACATTAGTTTATATAGCATATAATGGAATTGAGTTGATTTCTACAGTCATACCTGTCTGTTGTGGTTTACCCTTGGCCATAGAGAGTTTTTCCCTTGTAACAATAGGACTCTTCTCTCAATATTTTGATCACCTCAAAGTAAGAGAATGGATTGAATGGAAGAAGAAGGGGTTGATGAGGGAATGCTGAGGCAATATCTCAAAAAAGGTAACAAAATCTTGGGAAAGGAAGGGAAGTGAAATTGGGAAGATTTTCACTGTTATTATGCTTGGATGTGAAATGAGACCTCAACACCTCCTTTTATATGAAAAAATAATGGTTATTTGATTGGGTGACAAGCTATAGCAGGTGAATTGGTTGGGAAACCTCCAATAGACCATGAATTTCACTGAATTCCTTACAAATTTTAAATTTTTGCAACTTTTGCAAGCATACGCGAGATGTTTAGTGTGCAACAAGTGTATGTACCTAGTTTTTTTAACATGAAACAAGCGTATGTACACGATATGTAATGGTACAGGGCACATACATGCTCTAAAAAATGTTTTTTTAAGAAGAGCTACTCAGTGGTACTTTGGAAAAATATGCAAGTAAGAGGGCCAAGGCCATGTATGCATGGATAGGGAATTTTAGGGCTATAACATATGCCCCTTAATGTGTTATATTAGAAGAAAAACTAATGTTTGAAATACATTACAACATCTTCACCAATGTACCAAATCGAGTGAGCTCGGGACCAGAGTTCGGGAGGTGCCATCTGCAAAATAACAATTATCTCTTTGAGGCAAGCATACACATGCTCAAGATGAACTGAATCATGGCTGCTAATCAAATACACTACATATCCATGTCATATAACTATACGAAGTGTAGCCACAAGAAATACACAACAAATCTACATCTCAAAATCAATCAAAGATATACGAGTATAGTATCCATCTTCAAGAATCTAGTGATGCATGTGGCTAAATATGAGGTATTCATAGCTCGAGGAACATATTCACGATATTCAAAAATCAGGTAAGAGTACTATGGGAGTGTATAACTCACTACCCTGAGGTCTTTGACAACTCATCAGAAAAAGACATGAGGGTCTCGATGATTAGGCAGAGAACTTCGTCGATTTTGAATCTGGAGTTGATTGGACTCTCAGGATGGATGACTCATGAAGGTCAAGAGACAAACTATAGAAAGGATGACTCAGGTTGAGTGAAACTTCCCTTAGAAAAAATCACGAAAGATGATCAGACTCAGGAAACATGACATTGACATAAGTTTGTGATGGAGGAGGAAAAACTCTTCATGTGTCTGGAAGAGTAACCAAATGGAGGAGGACACAACTCTATGTAGCCAGAAAAAATTCTTGAGGTCATACTAGATCCCAATGCTTGACAAACAAATGGAAGGATGTGCTTTGCCAAGGGCGAATCTCTTTGCTGCCGAAAAAAAAATGAATATTTCTCGTCCCCTCTTTTTGGAATATTTGATTTTTTTGTCTTTTTCAATCTTTTTAAGATCTTGAAAAGGAATAAAATAATTCTATGTTACAAAGGAGAAATGAGTGTCGCAAAAAATCATACTAGTTCCAAGTGCATGGAACATGCTAATGCTCAGATCAAGGAGACATGTGCAGGAAAAGGACATTTGATGAAAATTCCTCCATGGGTCAAGGTGTCAAGTCCCAGAAGAAAGAAGTGTTGCAAGGCTTTCATATAAGGAATGATTCAAAGGTTCAATTGAGAGCAACATGGAGCCAAAATTAGGCCATAGACACAAATATGAGACCTGCAAATGTGATTAAGCAAGACACAATGAGACCCCTTCTATGTAATTTTTATGAGCCCAGAGAAGGTAATCTCGATAATTTTGTCACATTTTAGAGAGTCTAAAAAATGCAAAATAAGATTCCAGGGAGTACCTTTTTCGAATATAGTCTAGTCAATTAAAAAAAAAAGGGTGAAACTTGCACCGAAAAGATGTTTATTCAAAACCATTTTAACAAGTGTGAAAAATACAAGATCACTCAACCATCTTTTCAATTTTAACGAGTCTGAAAAGAGATTAACTATGGAATCACAACCTTTTTCTACATTTTAGTCTCCTTAGCCTGAAAGAAAACCCAAATATTCACTAGGATATTTGTCAAAATCCAACATCTCATGCAAAGCAGACACAATCTCGGGATAACCCAAATCTTTCCAAGTCGAGGAGGATAAAATACTTGCGGAGGCTCCTTCATCTACTATACATCGGTAAATTTTATTTGAATTAACTTCAACCCTTATTTCAAAGGGTGCATAAGAGGGAAAATGAGGCTCAACAAGGTCATTCCAATCAAAGGAAACCATTCTAGGGATTGGAGGGGGTGTGCTCGAAGTGAGTGGAATTCCCCCTTGTTATGAAAGTACTGAACTGGAAATGATTAAAACATAATCGATAGACACATCACTCCCTAAGAGAAGAGTGGGATCAGCCGAAGATTACATCAGCGCGACCACTTTGGTAGACTCAACACTCTCCAAGAGAAGTGTGGGATCAACTGAATATTACATCGACATGACCACTTTCTCAATCACCTATTGAATAGGTTGTTAGGCAACATGGTCTAAAGGCACATCACCCCCCAAAAGGGAAGTGGGATTAGCCTAATATTGCATCGACATGACCACTTTCTCAACCACTGGCTGAATAGGATGTGAGGAAACCTTAGAAGACTCAGAATCGGAAGATCTTGCATACAGGGACCACAATATTATTACCTCTAAAAGGCTAGGACATAAATGAGTAAGGTGATATCCCTTGCAAAGCTTACAAGGAAACTTAGTCTTACGTCCTATCCATCTAGGTTTCTCAACATAAACAATGCCCCCAGCATGACTAACAGTAGTTGGTTGCACATCCCCAACATGACTTGCAAAGGTTGGTGACTGGTCGATAACATGACTCATAGAGGCTATAGACCTATTACCAGTATGACTACCAGTGACTAGAATTTCCCCCCATCATGACTTGCAGAGTTTGGGTGTTGGTCTTCAACATGACTTGCAAAGGCTGATGACCTATCTCCAAAATGACTCATAGAGGTTGGTTGTTTACCCCCCAGCATGAATTGTAGAGGTTGACTGGTGGTATTCAACATGATTTGCAAAGGTTGAAGACCTATCTCCAACATGACTCACATAGGTTGGTAATTTCTTATTCCTATTATTCCTCTTTCTATTTCATTTAAACTTTTGATTACTAGTAGTTATACTTTCACCAGGGAAGGAAGAAGGATGAGGAGAAGAATTTGCTGAAAAAGGAAAATCAACATGATTCCCGTGACATAAGGTTCTTAAATGAGAATCATCAAGAGTGTTCCATACATTTGGAATGGTACCCAACCAAACCGGTAGTCCCACATTCAAACCAGGAATGTACAAAGTGGCCATCAAAGGGACACCAACGTTTTTGAAAAATGGAAAAGCACAAGAATCCCATTTTGAAGGGGTTCCTTGGTTGGTATCATCGGAAACTTTATCCATGAAGATATTATGCACAGGTTCTCCCCTTGCAAGATCGTTCAAGTCCATAAAAGTATCACACACTGAATCCGACGAACTAGTGTTATAAAAAACAACGCCTATAAAGGGCATATCCATGTTTCTAAGAAGAAGACTGAAAATTCCTCATGACTGACAGAATGGGCGATCTACCACCTTAGGTCAAAGAAAAAAAAAATGAATGACTAACTCACTATGGAAAACTAGGGAGCATAAATCTCACACTAAAAGTTCCTAAAGGAAAATCAAGAAGACGACTAACTAGTCGAAAGGATAGTTATGCCAATCAACACTAGAGCAACTTATATAATCGGTGCAAGTGCAAATCGAACATGAAAGAACCCTCCAAGTATACTCTGTGAAGCGTGATCCAAAGTTCACCCTAGGTACCACGGTATACCCCTGCAGTCACCTATGTAAGTCCATAAAATATGGGAAACTAGGTTTCCAACTCACAGTCAATCACCAGGTGGGTACAGTCGACAGTCAGGCAGATCGTAATGAGAAAGATAAAAAGTATAAATCCCTTCAAGGGTATCGAAAGAAAATGGTCCAAAAGACAATTGAGGATATCGAACAAATTCAAGGTCCATGAAGCTCTATAGGAAAATGTGATCGGTATTGTTCCCGAGAAAGACCCTCAATATACAATCTCCACTATGTTTAGTCCATCTTTGGAGGGGTTATCTCCTCTTCCTTTCCTCACATGATATCATGTTTATCCCCTATGTTAGAGGGGGCTACCAACTAACTCTTATGACATTGGACTTAAAACACTCCCTAAATAAGACTCTGATGTTTGTTTTAAAGTGGCCTTGAATATTTTCCTCTTCACACCTAATTCGAGGCCCTAAAACCCTAAACTAGTTTGTGAACCCTACAAACAAAAAAAGTCTAATGTATTTTAGATTAGGCATTATTTTTAAGGCTTGATTTATACAAAAGGTACAGTAGTGAAACTGATGGTTTTATGAAGAGATGAATAAAGACAAGAACTTTAAAGTATTTGAAAGAAAAATTACATTGAAATGAAAAGCAAATCTTGTAAATAACTCGTTTTAAATTCAACTTTTCTAAATGATATTTTAAGATCTTGTAAATGAATAAATACTAAAACTTTCTTTCACTTGGATACAAACCACTTATGTTTCAGGAAATAAAAAATAACTTGGAAATGAAGACTCTTTTTCTTTTTGCAAATAGAAACCTTGACTACTTTACCAAACTGAAAGCAAGAAAATAAATTGTCTTTTTTATTTTATTTTTTGAACTTCTTTTAATGAGGAAAAACTGAAGTAAACTTTTTTTTTTTTCAAAGAAAGAAACATGGACAAAGAGAAAACTAAAAACAAGACTAATAAATACCCTAACCCTACTTCGAATCATAGGGATTCGAACAAGAAACCGAAAGGAGAATCAAAGACTTGACATCTTTCTCAAAACCTTTTAGGAAAAACACAAGAAGACTAAGGAAACAAGTAAATTGGAACCTATACCCAAGCTATGGCCATAGACAAAGACTCTAGATGATTCAAGAAATCCTTGAGAATTATGAACTTCTATTAGGAAAGAGGAAAACTCCCTCTTTATTAAAATAATTTCATGAAACAAAGATGTGGGTTGTTGCATCAGTAGCCTGTGTATGTATGCGGGTTGTCTATTGTGCATATCACGTATGTACATGGGATGACCCTTCACAAGGTGCGTACAACTCTGAGTATTTTCAAAAATAAAAGGACAAGGTAGACTTACAGGGCATGGAAAGCTGGCATGTACCTTGCAGGTGACCAAAACCCCTTGATAGACTTAGTAAACTTGACTGAAACTCAAAAGGAAAACAAAAAACAAGCAATCAACCCAAAACCCCCTAAAAAACCCTAGAGATATCCCTAGTATGGTCACCAGTTCTGCTAGCGGGAAAATCCCCCGTTTAACTATACCATGGTTTAAGATATAGACAGAGAGAATGATCATCTAAAAGTCAAACTATTTTCTACTCTACCCCAAACATACCAAAACAAATGATAATAAATAAATAAGAGAGAAGATCGGTAACTGTACCTTTTATCCCACATCTGTTGATGATCTCCTCAAGCTCTGTAGTTCCAACAACTGCAAGTCTCCTCCGAAGGCTAACCTACATCCAAAACTAGGAAAACAACGACTACAAGCATGCTACTTATATTCATGAGTTAGGGTTAGATATCAAATGCTATGTATGAATCAAATAAAATACACAAAACATCATCATTTGGGATAGGGAAAAGAGATTCTTTTATTCATCAAACAAAGATTGAAACTTACAATCTGTGTTGGCCACCGTTCCACAAACCTAGTCTGAGCTCCTATTTACAATGATCCAAGTGCACCTTGAATAGTCCTATTCTCTCAATCTTCTGATCACCTCAAAGGAAGGGAATGGATTGAATGGAAGAAGAAGGGGTTGATGAGGAAATGCTGAGGCAATATCTCAGAAAAGATAGCAAAAGCTTGGGCAAGGAAGGGAAGTGAAATTGGGCAGAGTTTCACTGTTCTTATGCTTGGATGTGAAATGAGACCCCAACACCTCCTTTTATATGAAAAAATGATGGTTATTAGATTGGGTGGTGGGCTATAGCAGGTGAATTGGTTGGGAAACCTACAATAGCCCATGAATTTCACCAAATTCCTTACAACTTTTGCTAGCATACGTGGGTTGTTTAGTGTGCAACAAGCATATGTCTGCGGGTTGTATAGCATGCAACAATCATATGTACGTGGGATGTAATGGTGCAGTGAACGTACATTCTCTAATTTTTTTTTTTTAAGAAGAGCTACTCAACATTAATTTGGAAACATATGCAAGTAAGAGGGTCAAGGCCATGTATGCATGGATAGGAAATTTTAGGGCTATAACAATAATGAGAAAGAACCACTTTGAAGAGAAAAGAGGATTTGAAAAGTGGGTTCTGTTATGTTTACATTACTTCTAATTATTGTGGATTTATCATGCATCCTTGTTTAATATCATTTTGAGAAATTATGAGCATTGGAAAGCAGAAAATAATGGTTGATACATGTGGGGGTTTGGGGTCTTGTAACAAAATATAAGTGAAGTGATTCCATTATTAGGTTAGGGTCTATGGCATGGTCCACCTATCCTTAATAAAAATAATAGGTAGATGTTACCAAGATGAAATTCGTAGGTCTGAGATCCTGTGAATCATATCATATGTCCTATGGTTTCTTGTACATGTAGGGAACATCGAGATCTCAGGGTTTAATGATAATCGTAGCTATTAGGGATATGGATATTTCCATGTGTATATTTAAATATTTCATTCCTCATCCCCATTCTCTCCTCTAATTCTGACAACATGATCATAGATAGGAGGATAAACCAAATGATTGTGCACTCTCCCCTTTGTGTGTGATAACCAAGTGATAGTTAATGGGTGAAATGTTAATTCTAGGGAATAAAATATTTTGTTATTTTTTGTAGACACGCTCATATTTGAGGATTTTTCTCATGGTCATGAAAAAAAATTTATTGGTTAGGTGGTAAACAATAAAAAATACCTAAATATGAATGGCATTTAGAGGCAATAAAAAAATCCAAGATTCAATTAGGGAGGAGAAATGCTTACCTGGAGTAGAGGACAAATGGAAAAAGGAAAGCAAGTGGTTGAATATGGAACATGGCCTCTTTGATCACAATTGACACAAGGGGATATCTACAATTATTTCTTTCAATCTATGGCTAGCATGCTCTAATGAAATTAATAAAATGTGGATTGAATAATAAAATACTTTTTTCTCTTTTATAAAGAAGAGTTGAATTTTTTTCCCCTTTTACACTTTTTAAAAGTTTTATGGAATATGTGTAACTAGGAGAAACTTTGTACTATTTTTATTTGTCATGTTCTTAGAAGTTTTATTTTGGTGCAATAATGTTGTTTTGTTGCACCCTTATTTTTTTTTTATCCTTTGATATTTTTCAAAAGAGTTTTTTTTCAGGTTTCACTAAATCACATCATAGAAAGTTTTCAAGTCATGCTATGTTGCATTAAGAAAAATTTTCATCTTCCAATACATCGCAACAAAGAAAATGTTTGAGGCTGTGATGCATCACAAGATAGAAAACTTTTGAGGTTGCAACTCATCGCAAGATAGAAAATTTGTGAGACTACGATACCTCACAAGATAGAAATTTTTTGAGGGCATGATACATCATAAGATAGAATAATTTCTAAGTTGTTATGTATCATGGTCTATAACATGGTATCTCAATCACTCACTATATAACAAGATATTTTGTTAGCTCACCAAGAATTCAGGCAAATTGCACAAACGTTTATCGATCCGTAAATAAGTGTGATCTGAATTATTTCTAGTTTTTCATAGGGGAACATGGAGAAGGATGGGGAGGAGCCGGTGGAGGTGTTGAACTTATGGGAGAGTCGATTCGGTCTAAGGGTTTTAATTGGATTGGAAGATAAAGACGTCAAATATGAATACCAAGAAGAGAATACCTTGAATAAAAGTGACCTCTTACTACAAATGAACCCTATTCACAAGAAGAATCATACCAGCAAGCAAGCATGTATGTGAATCTTTAATCATTTTCGAATACATCGATGAGGCCTGGGGAAAATATAATCCTTTTTTTCCCCTCCAATGCATATGACTGAGCCCATGCAAAATTCTGGGAAAACTTTGTAGACAATAAGGCATTCATGTAATTCACATGCTCATTTTAAATCTCTGATTACTTATTCATTTCATCTGAGATCAATCAATGGTGTGGAATAATTTTTTTTTTTTTGTGCAGGTTTATGAGACTGGATATTCTCCCATTATGAAAGACAAAGGAGAA
>JZKD02S1557653.1:0-10376 GCA_000966675.3 Picea glauca | reverse complement strand
AGAAGACACAATTATATGAAAAATCATAACTTCAAAAAAGTAAATGGTAAAAAATATTTTTAAGATTGAAAGAAGCATGGAAAAATGACTAAAAACACCATTGAATAAAAAAAAAAAAAAAAATTGAAAATAAATGAAAAATAAGCATTTAAAAAAAAAGTGTAAACATTGTCGATTGAAAAATTTTAAATATCGAAAAACGACCTAAAAAGGGAGAGGGCTGCTACCAGTAGCACCATTTTTAAAAACAGGGTAAAAAATTGGACCCCCCAAAAAACGAGAACTCTGTAGAGTTCTCATTAAGTTGGTAACTATGTTTTATCCTTACGAACAGGTATCCACCAAAAATGGTTGTCTGCAATGTTGGTTTCGCCTCCCGTTACACGCCTATTTGCTGGAAGCTACACGCAACAAACGACTGTGCGATTCCCATGACTGTTATCAAAATGGTGATATGTTTCCAGAGGATGCGTATCACTCAAAAACTGTCGTGAAGTACAACGTCGGCCATTAAGATTTCTTTTCTTGTGCAAGGGTGAGAGCCACAGACTTCTTGTTCAACTACCCCATCTTCTTCGGGATACTTTGTGTTCCCTTCTCCTGCTAGCCTTTGTGCTTCCCACAGCTGGACAATAACATTTTGAGCCTCCTTAAGCTGCCTTTTCAGCCACATCATGTTCCCTCTGCGACTCTGTGCAACTGATGCCTCCGCGGTCTTTGTCGCTAGCTGTCATTTTAATTCCCTGTTTTCCTGATAAATCTCGGCAATAGCCAACTTTGCCTGCTTCAGCTGCTGAGATGGTGTTTCCTCATTTGTCCCTGTGGCTTTCGCCTTCCCTGTTCTAATCCCTCATTTTTGGCTTGATTTCTCGGAAAACTCTTGCTGAGTGACTTGCCTGAGCAGTCTTTCAGCTGTCAGTCCAACGCGCGGTCCTTCAGGGCTTAGAGCCTTCATTACCTCCTCGTTCTTTCTCAGCTTGCCTCTTCTTCGAGGCAGTTGTTGTCTGGAGGCAAATGCTCCTGCCGTCTCCCCCTTCTATACGAACTTCTCTGTCTCGGTCATCTCACGTCTTAAAGTGGTCTCTTTTATAGGTGAAAAAATGGATCCTTCTAAGTTTCTGGGAATGGTTGTCGCAGGTGCAAAAGAATTCCAATCTCTATGAGGTTCGGACCTCGCAGTTGTGCTGCTCCATGCACCCTTTCCTGTACTCTGAGAAAACACCATGGTGCGACCAAGGTGTAATCTGCGCACAAATTTTTTGAACAAATGTATCGAGGAACAGCTTTAAACCAATTGGATTGGAAAGAGGAAATTTCGACATGCAACTTAGGTCAGGTTCTACAACTGGAGAAACATGTTGATCATATGATAGTTATAGCGAATCGGACCAGAGAGGAGAAACTGCTGGACATTAATGAATTTATGGCGACGAGAAGTTTCAAGTCGACCGTCAGATTTTTCATGGAAAATCCCCGCGTGTTGAATGCAGGTGATGCGATTTTCTATGCAGGCATAATACGAACGATGCAATTCTTCATTCCTTCAGCATTCATAAAAACTGATAATAACTGTGGCACTTGCCAACACAACCTTTATTTAACCATTTGACTCGACAGGGGTACGTAGAAGTTGGTTTCTTAATGGGATTCAACCTGTGGGAAAAGACAAACCTGTACCACATATACAGTTTTCGACTCTGACACCCTTTCCCATTTCCAAGGGCCAACCGATGATTTGTTGAATTCAACATCACGATATTACGTACCTCACTTCACATGTTTGGGTGCATGGATAACTACGTGACTCGGAATCGACTCCAAAAGGAAAGAAAGGTGGCAGTGCTAATAGTACCAACATGGTATCATGTCTGATATTTTCCTTAACCTCTTTATACCAGTCATCGTCGCACTGTACAGTTAGAATATTTTCACGAAGATTAATCTGGAGTGGTATCACCAAAAACACTTGTGGTCTCTAAATCAATGCTTCTGCCACTCTGTTCATTGTTCCTTTTATGTAGGTAATCTCAAAATCATACTCACTAAGAAGTTCTGACCAACTCCTTTGTTGCGCGTTCAAGTCACTTTGCGTAAAAATGTGTTGCAACCCACAGTGATTTGTTTTCAGTTCGAATTTCCATCCAATCAGATAGTGCCTCCACACTCTTAGGGAATACACAATGGCCAACAACTCCAAATCGTTCGTCACATAGTTCTCCTTATACTTTCTTAACTTCCTTGATATGTAAGCGATCACTCGACCGTCTTGCATCAATACTCTTCCTAAGCCTTCATTGGATGTGTTTGTGCATACCAAGAAGTCCTCATCCATATCAAGGACTTTTAGTATCGACGTTATCGTCAACAACTCCTTGATCCTTTGAAATGCTTCTTCGCATTTCTCGGTCCATACAAACTTTTTGTTTTTCTTCTGCAATTCCGTGATCAGATTTTCTATCTTCAAAAAAACTTCGACGAACCATCGATAATATCTAGCTAATCCCATGAAGCTACATACTTCTGACACGTTCGTCGATGTGGGCCATTCCATAATAGCCTCTACCTTTGATGGATCCACAAGGATTCCTTCATCGGAGATAGCATGCCCTAAATAATGAATCCTCGATTGATAGAAAGAGCAATTCAATAGTTTCCTATATAATTTGTTCTCTCGTAAACATTGTAGTACCAGGCACAAATGTTTGTCATGTTCTTTCGTTGTCTGAGAATATATCAAAATGTCTTGAATGAATAATTTAAAAAAATTGTCCAAGTATTCGTGGAAGACCCCATTCATCAAGCTCATGAATATCCCTGGGGTGTTTATCAGTCCAAATGGTAAAATGGTAAACTTGTAATGTCCAACCCTTGTCTTGAATGTGATATTAGGAATGTCTTCCTCTCTGATCCACAACTAGTGATATCCTGATCTCAAGTCAATATTCAAAATCACTATCGCGCCTTTCATTTGATCAAACAAATTGTCTATTCTTGGCAACAGATACTGGTTCTTGATCTTTTTCTTGTTGAATTCATGATAGTCAATGCAGAGTCTCCATGAACCATCCTTCTTTCGTATGAAAATAATAGGCACACCCTAAGGTGACACACTTGGACATATAATTCCTAGGTCCAACAACTCTTTCAATTTCATTTTCAACTTCTGTAACTCATGGGTCGACATCCGATAAGGAGTTCTTGCTATCGGTTCAGTTCTAGGTTTTAAGTCGATGGTAAATTCCAATTCCCTTTCAGGAGGAAAACCTGGTAACTCTTCTAGGAATATGTCTGCAAACTCTCATACTACTAGAAGGTTTTCTAATCCTTCTACCACACCCTTGTCGTTCAGTGCTAGGATTGCATATATCTTGCATCCCTTGCCCATGCTCTTTCGTAGTTGTAGGGAAGAGATGAACATTATGGAAACTCCCTGGTTTCTTCCTACAACCACTCGTCTATGTCCCTCATCATCGGTCAAACTCAATTGTTTCATCTTATAGTTGAGTATCGCATCATGCGATTCCAACCAATCCATACTAATCATGACTTCATAATATCCTAATATCGTGACGTACAGGTTGGGATTTGTGACAAAATCTCCCAAGTTAAGGCTACAATCTATAACCTTTCCTCCAACCTTCTACTTGGCTCCAGAAGCCATTTCCACATAGCTAAAATTGTCCTGTTCGACTGCCTTTACCTTAATTCTCTTTAGCCATGCACCAAAAATAAATCTCTCTATAGCACATGGATCTATTTAAATACTAAAGGTCTGGTCAGCGATGGTACACGATGTCTTGAGAAAAGTAGACTGGTGCTCGTCCTGGCAGTTATTCACCACTGCATGAATGCGATGGGCCTTACCCAAATCTCCTATTGTAGTGTGTCCTACTGAAGCACATGATTTGGCCCTCTCAACTAGACAATCACATTGGTAATGTGAATCTCCACATGTCCAACATCCGTTCTTCGGTCCAGTACTCTTGGTCCTTGAATTAGAAGCTGATGGCCCACCCGTCTAGAACTCTGGTATGTTTTGTTAAACAAGAATGAACTATTGTTGTTGTGAACAATGCTACTGCTGGTGATGTGGTCCTCTGTAGGAAATCTGTTTCTGAGATGTCAATCTATGTGGTGTCATGACCATGGATCCTATAGGAGTTCCTCAATACCCTGATGAATATCTAGCGGGTGTCTAATGTCACTGCGCACCAGAAGTTGCCTGTCACATTGGTCTCACTGGAGTCTTGATCTAACCCCCGTTGATCAGATCTTCCTCAGCTATGAGGGCCTTTTGGAAAACATAGTGCAACATATGAGGCATTAGTATCCTCACTTTCGCATGAATGTTTACATTAACACCGAACACAAACGTGTTGACCTTGAGCTTCTCAGTGTTCAGATGAGGATCATACCTAAGAAGCTCCATGAAATGGGCCTCATAATCAGGCACTTTACAACTGCCATATCGTAAGGCGTTGAATTCATTGAGTTGGTGCTCAATGAATTCCTCATGAAAATACCTCTCCTGGAACCTCTCCTCGAACAGTTCCCATGACACGTCTTTGATGGCCATGTTCATTTGTGGTAGGAGAGTCTTCCACCATATAAGAGCGCTCCCCTTCAGCTGAAAGACTGCCATGAGGACCTTCATGTTGGAGGTGTAGTCACAAAGTGAAAATCACATCGCCATGTTCTCCAACCATCCCTTGGCGGCATCGTCGTTCGTGGAACCCAAGAACTCAGGAAATTTGACCTTCTAGAGTTCTCGATGAACATTACCAATACCAGTTGGGGTGCATTGTGGACCCTCAGGGGGTACAAGCGCCCTGGCCTCATCTCTATCCATATGGCTAATCAAGGCCTCTCACATCCTATTAAAGGACCTCATCAACCCAACCACATCCCCAACAACAATATGTTCATGTCCAATGACTTTTTCTTCTCCTTGGAGTTTAGACCCCTCTTGCATGGATGTTACTGGAAGTGTCACACCTCCTCCCCTAGTACCAGGTCATCTACCTCTGTGGCTTCCTCTAACCATGATTACCTGCACAGACACCATTCAGTTTAATTAGTGATAACTTATTAATCAAGTGTTTATACAGTGGAAGGCGTAATAATCCCAAGTCACTAGGTTGAACCCGCTCTGATACCATATGTAACAACCCTCCATTACGCCTACAAAAAGCGAAGCACAAAGGTAAAAAAAAAAAATTGCATTAAGAAATTAACATCAACACGTGATCACAACAACACCTAACCAACAACATCATAAGTAAAAGAAGTATCGGCTATTGATCATGGAAAACTAACAACACATTCAATGCATCAACGAAGGATAGTGACACATAGACATAAACAACGTAGCAAATCAACACATCATAATCATATTGAACAATTTACAACAATGTACAATCAGATAATGAATATAAATTGACTACCCACCTAACCTACCCTAAGGGGTTAGGACATCCAGGACACATAACCAAAGCTCAAGCCCAGGTTCCAATTGATTTTAACCATTTAAGGTCTCAGGGCTGGTGACTGTTCTGAGGAACAAGGAGGTGTCTACATCCCACTAACGCAATCAATCCAAGAAACTGGTTAAATCAACAACATCAATGATCATTCATTTCATCAATCCATCAATCATAAACATCAATTAACCATGGCGCAAGGGTAACCATCATCGTTATGAATCATACATCAACATTTAAATATTCATTGCGCATGAGAGTAAACAATTCTAGAACATTCACATGTCAACTTAAGTAATGGCTCAAGATTAATTAGCAACTAATCATGACGCAAGAGTGATCAATGTTAAAAATTTAAGGTGCAAGAGAAATATTACGAAGAAATCACACGCCCACTTAAATTAAGGTGCACAAGTAAATGTTATTACTAAACTAATCATGCATCACCATTAGTAATGTGTGCGAGTAATCAAAGCTAAATCATTGTACATCCATCATTATTCCAATGCGCAAGCAATCCAATTATTTAAGCACAACATAATCAAGGTGCAAGGATAATATTCATTAAATTTTTATGGCGCCAAAATTAACTACACACATGTCCATCCACACATAGCTATATATCATGTCGCAAGTAATTATCAATTTAATTAAGGCACAGATGAAATAACCAATCAATCCATTCGGTATCAACATTAATTCAATGGCGCTAGATGACCCATTACTTAGTCATTTCACATCAACATTTTCATAGCGCAATGAGTCCAACGTCTAAACAGTCATTCTTTACATCATGTTTTTGTTGCACGCAAGAAGTCTAATGTCTAACAACGGACATTACAGTATAATTTTAGTGTGCACAATGAATTTATTTATTTAGCTAGTCATCCAACAAGTTTAATTTCGTGGCGCAAGTATCTAAAAACTTAATCATTAATATCTAATGTGAAATTGTCCAAAAACATGTAAAAGTGATATATCTAGCTAGCATTAATGTTTACTTAGAAATGGCCAAATGAAGTAAACGTGGAAATATATTTTAAGATCAACCTCCCATATGTATTTATACGTCATTCTCCTACACTTTCATATTATTCAGTTAATCTAAGATAATGAATATTACTCTAAAATCATTTTTTTTCAAATTCTAAACAATGTAGAAATAACAATTAAAGAAAATCATTATGAACCCTTCCATTTATAATTATAGACTCTTAAATAACATAATAATTGTTTGAATTTCCTCTATGTTCATAAATAATTATTTTTCAACCTTTTATATTATTAGTTGAATCTACATAGAGATAATTGAGTGAAAAACACACTGATAATAAGGGAGAAACCGCAGAGTAAGGGAGAGAACTTCATTGGGAATCTAAGGGAGGAAAAATCCAAGGAAGGAGAGGGGAAGCAAGATGAGTCTTTCAGGGAAACACAAAGAAAGCACCCAGAATTTCGTCGAACAAGAGTTGACAAATCGTTGTGTGGAAAAAGGTAAATTCGTTGGGATTGTAGGGACATTTCACTGAGTAAAAGGGTGCAAATTCATTGGGCTTTGGAGGGACATTTCGTTGTGTAAAGAGTGGAAATTCGTCGGGATTTGGAGGGACATTCATTGTGTAAAGAGTGCAAATTCACTAAGCTTTGGAGGGACATTTCGTTGTGTAAAGAGCGAAAATTCGCTGGGCTTTGGAGGGACATTTTGTTGTGTAAAGAGAGAGAAAATTCGTTGAGTATGAATACAAATTCACAGTGTCGTAAAATTCGTTGATAAAGAACACGAAATATGTTGAGCATGAACACAAAATTCACTAGCTATTTTTCTAAATGCGGGGTGAATAAATCCATCAAGGGTTGCAGAGACAACACTATGGAATCACATAGGTAACAATCAAATTTCTGGGCTAAAATCCAAGTTAGTTCACAGTACTAACAGTGATAATTAATTATGAG
Organism: Picea glauca; assembly: GCA_000966675.3. Classification (NCBI taxonomy): domain Eukaryota; kingdom Viridiplantae; phylum Streptophyta; class Pinopsida; order Pinales; family Pinaceae; genus Picea; species Picea glauca. Next base: position 2,943 of record JZKD02S1557653.1, on the reverse strand, counting down.
TGTGAGAGGTGAACGTTGGGCGAATTTGATGGCCAACACAGGAGGCTTCGGGTAAAAATTCAAATGAGATCTGAAAAAATATCGCAGAGGGAAAGATCAAATGCTCAGTGATTTTGCATGTAAATTACAGAGGTAATAATTGAATAATAACCAAGAAAAAATGCAAAGATCGCATGAATAAATTGTTGAGGGTAGATTCAAAATTGTTGGGATAAATTTCATATAGAGTACAAGGCTAATAAGTGAATGAGTAACCAAGGAAAAACTCAGATCAATCCATTTGAATTCATATGCTTGGGTTAGCGACTTCGCCAAAGAGTAAGATTCAAACAGTGTTGGGTGCACATCAAAGGGAAAAAATCGTGGCCAGATCTCAACTAGAAGGGTGGGAATCAACATTCTAAACACAACTTTTCAAGATCATAAATAATTAAAAACCAAGAATTCATTCGGAATCAAACTTAGAAATTATAAAACAACAAGAGTTGTCTAATCCATCCTAAAACTTTCAACACACTAAGCAATAAAAGAAAACACAATTGAATGAATTAAATCCTAATTCAAATCTCGAATTTCAATAAATGTCGTAGCAGTCGTTTGAGATGTACTTGATGATGTTCTTTGACAGCTGGTGTTTCCTCCTTACTCCTGCTTTCTAATCGTTGAGACTTCACCAGTACCTCCCAGCCAGCGCCAGGGGTACTCTTCTTCTCCTGTATCCCCTCAATCCACAAAGGGGCCACACACAAACACAACCAGAAAACTCTAGCTCCCAGCTCGCCTCGCAAGGTCGAGATACCACTCTCTCTCTCGAGCTGTGTATCTCAACTCTCACAAGTAAAATCATTGAAAGAAATTATGGCACCATAACCTTATGCATACAAGTCATGATCCATTCCTCTTCTTAGCCATATATTTTATAGAATTTTTCTTAGTGACCACTTGCCATTGCACGTTTAATTCATTTTATTAAAAATTATTTAGGAATTACTCCCCCTATACACTTGTCACTCGTTCCCTTAGTTGCAACAATTAATTCACCATTTAATTTAATTAAATGTCAATTTCCCTCACCCATCCTAAAAGAGCTCTTAAAATTACTCATAGTTATCCCTTTATTCCCTCTATTTCCTTTTTAATGATTAATGACTTTCTAAAACTTAGTTATGTTTAATTTAGAAAGTTTCTTTAGTTAGAGTAGACTAGATCCCTTCTATGCTTCCACATTTCTTTTTATATTTATTTCCTTTCTTATCTTAGTTCCAATTTGGTATTTTTTTGCACACATTTATATAATTAAATATTTATATATAAATTTTTACTCTTTCAATTCCTAACTCGATTTTTCTTCATCCCCCACCATTTATTAAATTTATAATTTAATTTTTTTTTGTCTTCTCACCCACTTTAGACTTAGGCTCAAATTTTTAAACTAGGCTTAGAATTTTTAAGGATATTTTATAATTAATAAAAATTACTCATTGAATAATTATTTTAAGTCCGACAATGTCAAAAAAAAAATTGTTTTCTATGCACCTAGGTTCATTGAATCACCTTTATTAAAATCGTGATGTGTTCTTCAAGACGCACTCCATGATCCAAGGGTGCCACTCGACTTTATTCAAGTTTTATTTATGCGACGTGTCCTTCAAGACGCACTATGTGCTCCAAGGGTTCCACTCGACTTTATTCAAGTTTTATTTATGCGACGTGTCCTTCAAGACACACTATGTTCTCCAAGGGTGCCACTCCCCTTTAACTGGTTTTGGTAGTTGTCTAACCCTTGGAGTCAATACTGCATCAGGTGACCTTGTGAGAGACTAAGGGGCTATAAGGTATAAGGACCCTGCCTTATTGCATGCCCCGTAGAATATTCGTGAGCGACTGTTTCAGTCTGCCCTCACAACATCATGGATTTCTCGAACTAGGTAATCGTTAACCTACAATTTGAGCCACAACAAGAGTGCTAGTAGGCTATGACAGGGCTACTGCCACACCTTTCCCTTAATATCTGGTTGTTGTGCATGGCCCCTTTAATCCTTATGTGAGTCTAATTATCAAGCAATCGTCAGCCTGCACCCATCAACAAAACACTCTCAACGATCTATAAACAACATCATAATATGCCTGATCATATATCACATATGCATAAATAGAAATACCCAAACCATATACAGTCCGCTCCTTGACTCGATCCAGAGTCCAAGGAGGTCCATTGATTCCATCGACATCCTCAATCTGTCAAGTGTCCTGCACACTCATGAGAAACCTGTCAATAGCACTAGTCTATGTTAGGATATTTAGACACTTAGGAGTTAGTTAAGATCTACTTGGTCTAATGTGTCGCTAGGTAAAAGTGTGTTTCTTTAGTATGAATTAGTATGCATTTGTAATTAGGAAATCTGACAATCACGATATGTTCCCAACATAGAGTGATATGACGGTTCATAATCTCCTCGATCTTAACAACCATTGATCTGTGGCTTAACACCTGATTGGTCCATGATCTCTATTTAAAGAGAATGGAGGGTCATTTGCCAATGATCGATTGTGAGAAAATCTGTCGTAAAATCTCTCTGTAATCTTTTTCTTTGCATTAATAAACTACTCCAAGTGGTCACATTGGCTGGGGCCGTGGATGTTTCCCCATAAGGGTTTTACCATGTGAAAAACACGATGTGTTGATATTTGATCTGGTTATGTGAGTGGTTACTAAATGTGTTCTTCCTCTATTGGAATACATGTGTTGTCGAACATGGTATCAGAGCCTGTTTGAAGACCCGCTCCTGTTGTAGATCGAGATCGTGAAGTCGAGATTCCTCATCTCCATTTTCTATCATTTTTGTACATTTCTAGGATGAGAGGATTGTTCCATTGCGTTCGGAGCACTTGTTTCATTTAGGAACATTTTTCGTTTCACTTGAAAAGGTTTCTTTTTTCCCA
>JZKD02S1557642.1:0-10376 GCA_000966675.3 Picea glauca | reverse complement strand
GCATTGTCTAAATTTATGAGTTATTCATGGTTGATTGAATGTTGTTCATTGTGTTTATTTCACTGCATAATTACTTAGCAATGTGTATTTCTACTTATTGTAATTTATGAATGTGGGTTTTAAACATTTCATATTTCATGCAAGACAGTTATCTCTAGGTTGCTAAGTGTATGACAGAATATTAGCTTGCTAATTTTTTTCATTAACTTTCTACAATACAAACTTCTAGACAGATTTATGATTTCTAAATCCTTGGTTGAAAGTCCTTGGACCTTAAAAATGTGGGTGGGTTCAAGGGGTCAGTAGGACCATTTGTCCATATTTATGAAAAATGGATTCCAAGGAGCGTAATCCCCCATCTCTTAAATTCAACCATGTTTGGCTTGCAAAAGAAGACTACATAAATTTGGTCAATTCTATTTGGACTCACCTCCACTATGAAGTTGGCTCTTTGTTTATGCAACAATTCCATGAAAATATACAGAGAGTAAAAGAAGTTACGAAAATTTGGGCTATGAATTTCAATCAACATTCCCAAGTAGCCCTTAAGGAAACTGAGCTCAAGATTAATTCCTTTTTTGAAGCCAATGTCTCTGATATTTTATCTGATGAGGAGGCTTCTTCCTTGAATTCGTTGAAGGAAAAAAGACATGCTATTTTGGCCAAAGAAGAGGCTATTTGGAGGTTAAAAAGAAAAGTTGTATGGCTTGTTAAAGGTGATAACAAAACAAAAACAATTAATAAGTATGCTAATTTCCAATAAAATCTAAACACCATTTGGGAGGTGGCCAAACAGGATAGTGGTTTGGCTAAGGCCTTTGAGTAAAAGTTGAAAGTGGATATAATTCATTTTAGCTCATTATTCAAGTAGTCAGTTGGATGTCCAATTGAATAAATGTTAGGTTTTCTCAGATTGTTTCCAAAGGTTTTCACTGAAGAGATGAATGATGCATTGGAAGAAGAGGTTTCAGAGGCTAAGATAGAGTCAACTTTTTTTCTGTGAAGGAAAAATCCTAGGGCCTGATGGTTTTTCGGTTGAATTCTATATTGGGTTTTTCAAGCTCTTAAAAGATGGTCTTCTGAAGGTGGTAGAGGAGTCCAAATGAAGAGGTAATTTTTTGGGTTCTATGAACTCCATGTTTTTATCTCTTATCCCCAAAAAGAAGGACATGATATATTTTGAATACTATCAACCTATTTCTTCATGTAACATCATGTATAATTCGGTATCAAAAATCATAGAAAATAGGATAAAACCTATCCTAAGTGATATCATTTCCAGGGAAGAATTTGGCTTCCTCTTCAAGCGTCAAATTCATGATGTGGTGGATCTTTCCCAGAAGGTGATGCATTCAATTAAAACATCCAAAATCCCCTTAGTTTTTCTTAAATTGGATTTGTCAATGGCCTATGACAAAGTGATTTGGACCTTTTTTCGATTGGCGTTGACCCAAATGGGGATGAACCATGCCTCTATTAATTGAATCCTAGGATGAATTCAATTAGCCTCCTTTGCGGTCCTCATCAATGGGACCCCTTTTAGATTCTTTGGTGTTTCACGAGGGCTTAGATAGGGGTGCCCTCTACCCCTTTTCTCTTTATTCTAACAACAAAAGAGCTCAGTAAAGTTATGATCAATGCAAGAAATAGGGGCTAGCTTAAAGGAACCAAAGTCTCTCCCACTAAAACGTTATCTCACTTTATTTTTGTTGATGATGTACTTTTTCTTAGTGCAGGATCTCTACAGGAATTCCAAGGAATTTGATGAACCTTGGACCTTTTCTGTAGGGATATAGGAATGGAAATTAAATAGCTAAAGTCGTCGTTTGTACACTATTCTTACCCCAGCAAGATATGACCCCCCTTCTGGAAAGATATTTTTTGTTCTTGAAGAAAATATTAGAGGAAGTCTTTAAGTACCTGGGATTTAATCTTAATTTGAATGACTATGGCTTTGAGGACTAGTTGTGGTTTTACAAGAAAAATGAATCTTGTATCTCCTTGTGGGTTAATAAGCGATTTTCAATAGGAGGTAGGTTGATACTTCTTAAATAGGTTCTGCAAAGTATCCATGTCTAATGGACCTCCATTGCAAAGGTGTTGAAAGTTATCTTGATGAAGATTAGGAAAAAAAATGTTTTCAGTTCTTATGGTCTGGAAGCCATGAATAGGAGAGGATCCCATTAATTAAATCGTCTAACTTATCCCATCCTAAGAACTTGGGGGTTGGGGAATAAAAAACCTTTATCTTTTCTGTCAAGCATTTGCAAGAAAAAGATTTTGGAGGCTTACACAAAACTCGGCTCTCTTGGGAAGAGTGATAAATTCAAAATATTTGGGTAGTCTCTCTATTGAAGATTGGTTCCACATATCCAAGAAATATTCTAAAAATAGTTTAATCATATGAAAATATTTAGTAGAATATTTTCTACTTGTGGGAAAATGGACAGTGTGGAGGATAGGGAAAAGTAAGAAAGTTTGAATAGGAGTGGATTTGGAGTGGACACAAATTTTACTTTATAATGATATTCTAGCCTTCCTTTATAACCTGGATATCTTTTCTCTATGGGATGTCGAAGCTCAAGATTATATTCAAGTTGGTAGACGTGGTTGGAAGTCATAGGTCAATTTGGTCTTTGTCAAAGAGCATGTTGAGGAATGGAATAGGTACATAGGTATGTTATGCTCTAATCATATAAAATTGGTCGAAGAGGATCCAAACTCCCTTGTATGGTCGAAGAATACCCTATTCGATGTTTTCACCGTCAAGCTTGGTTATAAAGCGCAAATGGAAGCATATTTTAATGGAACTTCATTGTGGTGGTCGGATCATGTATGGAAGCTTCATGGTCCTCTGAAATAAAAAAGTGTCTTGTGGCTTGCTCTCAAAAACAACCTGTTAACTTGGGATAATGAGCTTAAGAGAGGTTGGATTGGACCTAATAGATGTACTATGTGTCAACAAGTGGTGGAAATGATTTCTCATCTTTGCATCTCTTGTCCCTTTACGACTCAGAAATGGAGCCTCATTGCCAAGTGTTTAAATCCTAAAGTGTCTTGGAATCAGGATATTTTGGCCCTCTATGTTCAAGAATGGCTGATGGATGCAACCGTGGAAAGTTATGACTCCTGTCCTTGTCATTTTTTTACTTCATTTTCAGGACTCGTAACATCAACATGTTCTAGGAGAAATAAGTCCCAGTGGAGGTAGTTGTTGGTTTTATTGAAAAACTCACGAAGGAATTTAAATGTGACCCCAAGTGGAGGAAATCATTGTTTCCTATTATGTTGTCTCTAGATTATGAGACCCCTTGGGGTTTTTTCGATGGGGCCAACCAAGGTCATCCTCCCAGGTGTGGTGTTGGTGCTTTTTTTATGCTTTTTTGGTGTTGGTGTAAACTCTCATCATTTCTTTCATATTAGATATGCTCATGGTCTGAGCTCAAACATTAAGGATGAATTCTCAGCTCTGTATTCAATGCTCTACTTTGCAAATTCTCGCAGGATAAAACATTTGCAGGTGTTGGGGGACTCACATGTGGTTATTAATAAGGATATTGGGAAAATAAAAGTGGATATTATCTTACTCCAATCACTATTGGCTCAAATTCATAGTTTCATTTAGGAATTTGATTGGATGTCTTTCACTCAAATTCATAGTCTCATTTAGGAATTTGATTGGATGTCTTTCACTCACATTTATCGTGAATTAAAAAAAAAATCATATCAGTTGTCTAAGGAAGCTTTGGAATGATGTGTTGGATCTTTTTTTGTTAAGGAATTCCATGATGGGAAAGAATTTGAAAGTGTGGAATTTCATTTATAGTTTTCTTTGTCTAACCTAAGTAAGCATTTGTAGAAGACTATACAGTTTTGTATCTAGGCATGCATTTAGTTGTTAGTTTTTTTTAATTGACTGGTCCTTAGGTTATTGGATATTGTATAGTGATTGTATTTTGATTCTATGAATGAAATAAGGTTGGAGGGTCATATAAAATGTATGGTATGTTGCCAATAGAATCCTAGTCTGAGAATAAATGAGTCTAGTTTGGAGGAGTCCCTTCGACAGATCATATGTATATTCTTTTTTTTGGAATATAAAGATTTTTTTCACAAGAAAAAAAGAAGTCAATGTGTATAAATAAGCAATTAGGCACACATTATTGTTTGGTGTAGGCATAGGTTATTAAGGTATGAATATATTAATCACGGGAAGGATTCAAGCACACTAGAATGCATATGTTGGCATGTCATGGCATTAGTAGCCAAGCACATTATTCTGATGTGGATTGAATTTTTGTAGTAGTTTTGGATTGAGCTTCAAGGTTTGTTGTTCGAGTAAAAAGTTAAGCATTATATTTCGAGAAGGTAGTCTAACTATCCTCAAGCATAACACCATAGAACTGATGAAATAGAGGATGATCAATAACCTAGTGAAAAATGATCACAAAAGTACCTAGCAATATATTGTGCATGGCCACTCATTGTTAAGGATTAATAACACATTAAAGATAATGAACAAATGTATGGGGTTTATAGAACCAATTGTGTTGATGTATGAAAGATCAATTTGAATGAGAGAATGGGTCTTATGAGCCTTAGGTTGTAAATTATTTAAGGGTGAGTTGTTAGCATTGTGAAGTGAAGACCTTTGGTGTCATACAATTTGAGAATATGGTTATTGAAGAATAAAATAACACTCTATTGTACATTGCATTTTTTATGTTAACACAATTAACTTTTGTGTAGATTTATTGTATTGAATTGCATGTGTATTTTAATTATTATAAATATTTATAAGTTTTATTTTGGTATTGAGACATATAACAAGAATTTGTGGAGTGAAGCATTGACATTGTACGCGCATTTTTCATTGAGAAATAGAGCATGTTGGAGTGATCATTGTTCTATGTAAGAAGATTGTATTGTGTCATATTAGTCATCAAGGTCATGAAAGCTTTAAAAATTGCCTTGATATTAGAGCTAATGTGTTTGGGTGTCTTTATCACAACACAGAATGCATGTCAAACCTCCCAAAAAAAAGTTGAAGTGCAAGTGAAGAACTTTCAAGTGAAATTCGAGTGAAGAGACTAATACATTATTAGTTATGCCATTGCTAAACCCAATTTTAGATTAGCCCAATAAAAGTAAGAAAAAAAAGGATTCCTAGATCATAATTTCAAGAAACTAACCATAGATATGAATTCCTCTCAAAAAAATACCCAATTTCCAAAAAAAAACATCCAAACTAGAGTTCGGAAAGTGGAGATATTATCAATTCAAAATTTGCATCTTTTAGGGGTTTTTATGATAACGGACGTAAATTTCGTAGATTGAATATCTTTTGATAGAGTGCACAGATTTTAGTCAAAACAGTGCCAATAAATCATGTGGCATTTCATAATTGAGGTCATAATAGTCAACCCGAGAAGTATCATTGAAGTTATGATCATTTTACAATTTCAGCCTCAAACCCTAACTAGATAAAATAGCTTTGTTGAAAAGTAAGTGATTCTCTTTGAAACCCTAGTTCTATTTTTGGCAAGATGTATTTTACTGGCAAAGATGATGGTCCTAGTATCAAAGAATACTTAAAAGATAGGAAGTCAATCTGGAGAAATAACTAGAAATTTTGGATAGAGTAAAATTTAAGAGGTGATGCAAACAAATGGTGGAATTTGCTTAACCATAACAAGATGAAGGAAATTTCAAATGTAGAATTTGAAAAATTACTTTTAGATATGTGGTCTCTTGTGAAGAAGTATAAGAAGAGCACTAGGGCTTTATTTTCATGTGAAAAATTCATATTATAGGTTCATGGGTGTATTTAACAAGAGAAGGTCATTGTTTATGTTAACCCTAGTTGCAAACATAATCTCATCATTGTTAATTTGGCTAAAAGATTGCAAGTACCCGCAAAGAATATTCAAAGCACACAGTTTGAAGGAGAAAATATTCAAATTTTTAATGATTTGAAGATTATCATGGATAAATATGTGTTTCTTTCAGATTTGTATGCTATATATTTGGATGATATGGATTTTTTGGGGGATATATGTGGATGGACTCAATTAGTACAATGAATATTACTGTGCAAAATAATTTTTTTAAGTTGTGGTACAAGAAAAATAAAATTACATTGCATGATATTTCCCTTATTAAACATGAAGGGCCCACGGAGGCACATGAAAAATTACTTGTAGGGGAAAAAATTGTAGTACTTCATGACACATAAGATGAAGAGTCTAGGGTTGAGTTAGAAAAAGAGCTAACAGAGCAATTGATGAAAATCCAAAGGAATAACATAAATAGGAAGATGAAGTTGAGGAAACACATGTTGAAGAGGGAAAGAAAGAATATCAACATCTAAGGTTGTTGTATATCACCACTCACACCACTTGAGAAACAACAGTTGTCAAGGCAAGGACATGATAATCAACAAACTTACTATGGATGAACATGGAACTAGAGACGAAACCAACATGGAGGCACATGGAGGACTAAAAGCAATGCATGGAAACATCATTGTAACGCGGCAAAGACATGGATTCCAAAGAGAAACCAGAATTAAGATCGATGAAAGGCCATAGTTGGACCCCATGTCCACATTTCACTAAGATGGATAGATGCTCATGCATGGTCCCAGTTGACTACATTTCTTAGTAGATCATATTATATGGCTTCTTCCCATGTTTCGAGGATGAAACATGCCAAGGGGGGTGGAATGTAATGTACTTAGGGAGGATAATATGGGGTACCTAGGGAGGAACCCAGGGGAATAAAGAATGCAATGTGGTCATAATAATAGAATAGGCCCATTATGTAATTAAAATGAAAGAGTATAATAAGAAGAAGTAGTTGGTATATGACCCCTAAGAATACTCATGGAAAAGTATGAATACACATGAGAATCATTGTATTGGATATGTGTTGAAATGTATTGTCCTGTAGCAAGCATGACTTGTGGAGTGATTCCTTCCATAAGGAGTATTTGATTGTGTTACCCTACCTTAAGGGTTATTTTCCCCATATTCTTGGTGTTATTCATGGTGAATTTTTTGATATCTTAGATGTTCTAGGGTTTATTTCTAAAGATCTATGATGAATTCTCTCTTATATCTTTGAAGTTTTACTACATGTTCTATATAAATAATTAACTTTTTATATAAACAAAATTAATATTTCAATGATTTAAAAACAATTCAAATCATATTCTATATAAGTAATTAAATTTCTATATAAACAAAATTAATATTTCAATGATTTAAAAACAATTCAAATTAAATCATTTTATGTATTTAAATATAATGTTTATACATAAATAAAATAAAATACAGGCATCCAATATCGATTATTATTAAATAAAAATTTACTTTGCAAATTTTATTTATAGAATAATAACAATCATAAATATATAGCAAATGAAGATTTTTCCCCTAAGTTTATATGGTTTCAATGAAGACTAGAATAACAACTTTATAAAAAAACGAAAACGATAAATGATTTAAACATTAAATGAAATACAATCAAGGACATTAGTTACAAAGTCGTTTTGGATCGTATACAAGACATAATTTGGGAAATTATACGAAACATAATTGGGGACATCATATGGAACACCTTGACACTTTTTGGGTTGTCATTTTGGGCATTGTAAATTACCCAATCAAGAACATTGTGTAAAATGTTTTTGGGGATTATAAGTTCGTAAATGTGGATGTTCATAAGGTCACATCCAGAGATGCTTATTAGGATGAAACTGAGGTCAAACAATAGAATTTTTACATTAATGTAAACATTATTATGAACATTATCATAAATGTCATTTTGGTCATTTATTAGTCACTCTATTAATGACTAATTTGTAATTTTGACCCTCAAAAAATCAAAATTATGCTAATTTTGTGATAAATTTAGAATATTATACTCATTGTGATATACTTTAATAAATATGGTACAACAACATTCCTAATAATCTCATCATCATCATATATGGTTAAAGGAGAACATTATGAAATCTAAATTGCATAAACATATCCATAAGTAGAGGCTCTCTGAGGGACAATGGAGAATAATACATTATGATTAAACGCAGTTACATACCACATTGCCCATACAATATGAAGAATGGTCACCCAAATACAATGGAAGACCCTCTAAAGTGGAAAGGGCTAATGGAATAAACATCTCCTGAGAGGGTTACTTTCTAATTGATCGTACTTAAGAAAAAGTTGTCTCTAGGAGGACCAACTAAAGCATAAACATTTATAATCAACCTTGCAATTCCAAAATAGATCACAAATTTTCAACTTCACCATAATGTTGACAAGTATCATCAGTGAATCCCATAATAAGGATTTTGTAAGTGACATGCACTAGAAAACTAACAATGTTGCAAATAGGAGACTAAACATATGCACTATACAAGGGAAATTCACCTTTATTTCACCTCTACATTAAAAAGACTCCAACATTTATTCAACTTATCTTGAAGAAAAATGGGACTTTTAAAATATCATATCCTTGCAAGTGTAGATCCAAATGGATTTATTATACGTCCACAACTAGTATGGTGATATAGGACCAAAAGTAATCATTTTAAGTTTATATAACTCATCTAATGGAATCAATTGCTAAATAACTTTAATAGCAAGACAATTGAAACAAATGCATTGAATTCCCATGGGAGACTAAACCAAGTCTTCCCTAATTTAGCACCCTCATGCTAGAGATTTATCCATCAAAAAATCTCTTTCTTGAATATCATCTTCGAGATACATTCACATATGAACTAATGTAAATTTTTAATATTTCCAAAACCAAATTGAATGCCAGGCCAAATCTAATCCTCCCCTACAACCACGCGAATGCTAAGAAAGCATCAAACAAAACTTTTTTCCATCCTTTCCAAATACTCTATAACATAGGTGAGTCATCAATTTTGAAATCTTACATAAGAGGAATAGCATCATTGAATAAACTATAACCCATGATCATTTCTTCATGACTCCATTTAGATAACTTATGTCTAGGCAAGAAATAAATTTCAAGGTTTGTCTCAAAAAAAAGAACAACACAACAATGATTCAAATAGACCTAATTTGTCATTAAATATTGTAAAATAATTAATCACCAAAGATACAATAATTAGTTCTAAAACAATTAAAGCACATACCCCTTTATTTAGTCATGAAAAGTTATGGGATACAAATATTATTTAGTCATGAAAAACTATGGGATACAAATAAATCTACTCACCAAAAATGCAACACTTAGTATTTAGATGCAACTATAGGATCTTGTCACATACCCACTAGGGCAACCTAGATTTTTCGTCTTTTCTTCGAGGGACAGAATCTCGAATTTCCATTGGGCCTAGCGCAGACCATCTCTTCCCTTATCCTCCTCCATGTGATCGTTGGCTATGACCACAGGCCTTACCAAAAATGTGCTTCTAGTTTTCGCGTTTCGGGATTTCGGTGTGTGAGCTCTCCCCAGCTCCCTGTCCCTTGAAATGTCGAAACCCGAAATGGGGTTAACGAGCTCCTTGGCTCCCCTTTTTCCTACCCCATGCGACCACCTCAGTGAACACACGTTAACACCAAATGGCGCTACCGGAACTCGACTTTCGAGATTATTGTTGCAAGGAACCCTCGTTCCTTCAATCCCCGAAACCCGAAAGCCCGGTATCATCTGGATCTACAGTCCAGATCGTCAACTTGATCAACGGCCCAGATTAAATCCCAGCATTCTACCTTTCGGGATTTTGGTGGGGTCTTCACTCCTATTTCCTCGATCTCCAGAACCCCAGCGGCTTTAGATCTTCGTCACGCGTCCTCTACAAATGGACGGTCCAGATTCTTTCAGGACCCGAAATGTCGATTCCTGAGTTTAGACACTTGATTCACTGTTGGCGCCTATCTCATCCTTCTACCACATGACCATGTCCTGTGACCTAGGGCTCATCCATTGAGAGCATCGGGGTTTCGTATACCGAGATTTCACGACTTGCGAAGATGAGGGATCTTGCCCTCTGGTTTCTCGGATGCCGAAACGCCGAAAGTTATTCACACTAAATCGATGGTCCAGATCACTCATGGATCAATGACCACGATCACGTCGCGATTTCGCGAATCGTGAGTTTGTGCAGTCTTACCCTTTGACCAATGCAAGTCGCGAGTCAGTGAAATGCTACCCAACTGCCGCTTGTCCTGTGTCGATGGACAGTTCTGAATACTTCGGGACTTTTAGGACTTCGTCTAGTCCACTCTCCTGCCTATGCAAGGGTTAAGATTGACAGTCAATAGAGCTCTGACAGATTCTTGGATCTACGGTCCTGGATCCCATCACTACTTGCGAAGGCTGAAGGGGTCGAG
>JZKD02S1557631.1:0-10376 GCA_000966675.3 Picea glauca | reverse complement strand
AATAGAGCCCCATGTTGTGATAATTTTATTGAATGAAAGTGCCCATGTTGTAATAATTTTGTTGAATGAAAGTGCCCCTTGAAAAGTGACTTTTATGAAACAATACCCTCTATCATCCCAACTTAGCCAAACGGAAGTGTTCATGTGACTTTCAAAAAATCATGACCCTTGTCATAACAACTTAGCCAAACAAGAGTGCACGTGTTAATGGTTCACTCCTTGGAAGGTGGTTTTGAGGGAATAGTACCCCTTTTGGTAATGGCTTAGTGGAATGTAATTGTTCTGTGTGAATGGTTTGCCCCTAAAAAAGTGACTTATATGGAATAGTTCTCTTGATGGGGACAACATCATCGAATGGAAATGTTTGTATTAATGGTTCACCCCTCGAAAAGTGATGTCAAATATATCATCATTAAATCCCTCGTCTTCAAGGAGCCAGCAAAGGATCTCCTATTAGCCTCAATCATTGCCAAAGCTACAAAGCTAACCCATAAGCTGAAAAAACACACTCTCTATCATGTCCTGTGAGAAAATAATGGAAAGATAGATACTTTGTTGTAAAGTTTTAAGCTATTGGTTTGTTTTTGGAGGAATTATGTGAAGGAGAAAGGATATGGATCCTCTCTGGTTTGATCCTTGTTTGGAAAGGCTAATCGAGAGTTGGAAGCTCTGCCACCCTGTGTCCCCCAACCCTTTCAATAGCCCAAATAGAATTTCAACCACACTTGGGCTACACAAGATACCACTACTAGAGGTATTAGTGGTGCAAGGAGTGCACAACACTGGACTTGGAGAATCATGAAATAATACCCCTTTTCATGTTAGCTTAGTTAAATGAAAGAGCTTATGTTAATGGTTCACCCTCAAAAAGTGACACTAGGTTGAGAATAGTGCCCCATGTTGTGATAATTTTGTTGAATGAAAGTGCCCATGTTGTAATAATAAATTTTAGCCACTTCTAAGTCGACTCTTTCCCTCCAAATTTTATTGATATTATTAATATTTCCCTATTATCTCCACTATCCCCAGATAATAGGGAAAAATTAAGCAAAAACAATTTAACCTAAATTAAAAAGAATCTTAACCAAATTAATTACAAGGAGCGAAGTTGGCAACTCAAGAGTTGAAGAACCGCACTGGAGCTGAGTGTTGAAGCAGAATAGAGATCATGTCATCCTGATTTTAGCTGTTGGGTAGAGTGCAAGAAAAAACACAAGGGGCAAGGCACGTAGAACAATGATATGAGCATCCTCATTTTGGCGATGTCTTCATCTAGGCATCCTCTCTTTGGAGGTATGAAAATCATCTGTTTTTTTATCATCTAATTTACAGAAGTAACATTATTTACAGTAAAATTGGTTTTTTCCCTAGTTTTTTCTCCCGAACCAGAGAAGATCTAGAGAAATTTAGTCATAAACTTAGTCAATAATTTCTAAATCCATGGATAAATCCTCCTTACAAATTCCCTTGATCAACGCCCTTGATCATACACCCCTCATTAGGAACGAGACCTACCGCCATCACATTGATTCCCATTTTGGTGAAATGCGAGGAAAGGTTTCCCCAATGTGGGGGACGTGGGTAAATTTAGCAAGAGGTTGCCAAATTTTCCTCATTTTTTCCTTACCATAACTAGGCTCAACTTACAACTTGTCAATATGTTTCAAACAAGTTGTTTCAGCATCCCCATTGATGCCCGAAAATGTGCTTAGACCGTCTTCATCCTAAGGAGATCATGCAATATTCTATTGGTTTTTTGGGGTGTTCCTTCCTTGCATAGTGCATCCATGATGGTGGAATATGAAATCATATCAGGGACATGACCTCTATCTTTCATCTATTCAAATAATTGTATTGACTCCTTCGGATTACCCACTTTGCAGAGTCCAATCATTAATGTGTTGTATGTGCCAACATCAGGGCTCTGACCCTGGCCTTGCATCACATAGAAGATCTGTTGAGCTTTGTGTATCCTATTATGCTTTCAAAGCCCATGCATTAATGTATTATAGCTAACTAGGTCAGGTCTGCAACCTCTCTCTGACATCTCTTGAAGAAGTTCCCCTGCCTTCTCCAGATTACCCACACCGCAAAATCCATTTATAAGTGTATTGTATGTGATTTCATTAGGCAGATTTCTTATTTGGACCATAACATCTAACAACCTAAGAGCTTCTTGAAGCCTGCCTTCTTTGCAAAGACTGTCAATAACAACAATGTATGTGATAACATCTCATGTAGCACTTTGGTGGCCTCTTTCCATTTCTATTCCTTACATAAACCATGAATAAGGGAATTGTATGTGACAACATCAGGGCATATGTTTATGCTAGACATTTCATAGAAAAGCTTCCTTGCCTCCTCCAACTTTCCTTCCTTACCTAAACCATCAATAAGCACATTGTATGTGAACCACTAGGGCATATGTTTTTGTCGGACATTTCATAGAAGAGTTTATTAGCCTCCTACAACTTGCCTTCCTTACATAAACCATTGATAAGTGCATTGTATGTGACAACATTAGGGCATATGTTTTTGTCGAAAATTTCATAGAAGAGCTTCCTCGCCTCATCCAACTTGCCCTCCTTACCTAAACCATCAATAAGCACATTGTATGTGACAACATTAGGGAATATGTTTCTGTCGAACATTTCATAGAAGAGATTCCTCGCCTCGTCCAACTTTCCTTCCTTACCTAAACCATCAATAAGCACATTGTATGTGAAAACACTAGGGATTATGTTTCTGTTAGACATTTCATGGAAGAGCTTCCTTGCCTTGTCCAACTTGCCTTCCTTACATGAACCATCAATAAGCACATTGTATGTGACAACATATGGGCCTATGTTTTTGTCAGACATTTCATCGAAGAGCTTCCTTGCCTCGTCCAACTTACCTTCCTTACATAAAACATCAATAAGCGTGTTGTATGTGACAACATCAAGGCCTATGTTTCTATCGAACATTTCATAGAATAACTTATTAGCCTCAACCAACTTGACTTCCTTACATAAACTAGATATAAATTGAGGCTTATGGTGAAAATCACAAGATGGAACCTTATTCAATATGAGTTGTAATAGGTACTATTCCAGAGCGGACCTGTTTTGCCAATTCTATTAGGTTCCACCTATACATGACCAATTTTGTTTTGGTTTACTTGTGTTGTTGGAACAAAGTAATATACTATTTATATGTCCTCCAACATGCCATTATGAGATTTATATTTCCTCCAACCTACTCCAACCCATGCAAGACAAAAACAATTAAGTAAAGTCATTTTTCCAGTGCAACCTACAGAGGATCACATCAGAGACATAATTTCCTCGTATTTCATCATGAACCAAAGTAGGGACATTGCCAGCTGCATCCAAGATGGGCTGGTCCTTTGAACACTTTGCTACATCATTTGCTACAGTTTGCAGTCAGCCAAAGGAGGCCCATGAATGGATTACTTTCCTATATGTGTAATTAACCCACACCGATGTACTAACCTTTTTATTGAAAAAATATGTAGTGATGTCCACCTGGTAGATCCTAAGTGGAAAAGAATTTTGTAAAGTGAATGTAAATTTTGGCATATTTTTGGGCTTAGACTAAGATGCATTTATTCACAATAGNACGAGACCTACCGCCATCACACTGATTCCCATTTTGGTGAAATGCGAGGAAAGGTTTCCCCAATGTGGGGGACGTGGGTAAATTTAGCAAGAGGTTGCCAAATTTTCCTCATTTTCCCCTTACCATAACTAGGCTCAACTTACAACTCATCAATATGTTTCAAAAAAGTTTTTTCAGCAGCCCCATTGATGCCCAAAAATGTGCTTAGACCGTCTTCATCCTGAGGAGATCATGCAATATTCTATTGGCTTTTTTGGGTGTGCCTTCCTTGCATAGTGCATACATGATGTTGGCATATGAAATCATATCAGGGACATGACCTCTATCTTTCATCTGTTCAAATAATTGTATTGCCTCCTTCGGATTACCCACTTTGTAGAATCCAATCATTAATGTGTTGTATGTCCCAACATCAGGGCTCTGACCCTGGCCTTGCATCACATAGAAGATTTCTTGAGCTTTGTCTATCCTATTATGCTTGCAAAGCCCATGTATTAATGTATTATAGCTAACTAGGTCAGGTCTGCAACCTTTCTCTGGCATCTCTTGTAGAAGTTCCCCTGCCTTCTCCAGATTACCCACACTGCAAAATCCATTTATAAGTGTATTGTATGTGATTTCATTAGGCAGATTGCCTATTTGGACCATAACATCTAACAGCCCAAGAGCTTTCTGAAGCTTGCCTTCTTTGCAAAGACTGTCAATAACAACAGTGTATGTGATAACATTCGGATTGCACCCCTTATCTAGCATATCATGTAGCACTTTGGTGGCCTCCTACCATTTATGTTCCTTACATAAACCATCAATAAGGGAATTGTATGTGACAACATCAGGGCATATGTTTATGCTGGAAATTTCATAGAAAAGCTTCATTGCCTCATCCAACTTTCCTTCCTTACCTAAACCATCAATAATCACATTGTATGTGACAACACTAGGGCATATGTTTATGTCGTACATTTCATAGAAGAGTTTACTAGCCTCCTAAAACTTGCCTTCCTTACATAAACCATTGATAAGTGCGTTGTATGTCACAACATTAGGGCATATGTTTATATTGGACATTTCATAGAAGAGCTTCCTCGCCTCATCCAACTTGCCCTCTTTACCTAAACCATCAATAAGCACATTGTATGTGACAACACTAGGGATTATGTTTATGTCGGACATTTCATGGAAGAGCTTCCTTGCCTCATTCAACTTGCCTTCCTTACATGAACCATCAATAAGCGCATTGTATGTGACAACATCTAGGCTTATGTTTCTGTCAGACATTTCATCGAAGAGATTCCTCGCCTCGTCCAACTTGCCTTCCTTACATAAAACATCAATAAGCATGATGTATGTGACAACATCAGGGCCTATGTTTCTATCGGACATTTCATAGAAAAAATTATTAGCCTCAGCCAACTTGCCTTCCTTACATAAACCATATATAAATTGAGGCTTATGGTGAAAATCACAATATGGAACCTTATACAATATGATTTGTAACAGGTACTATTCCAGAGCGGACCTGTTTTGCCAATTCTATTAGGTTCCACCTATACATGACCAATTTTGTTTTGGTTGAATTGTGTTGTTGGAACAAAGTAATATACTATTTATATGTCCTCCAACATGCCATTATGAGATTTATATTTCCTCCAACCTACTCCAACCCATGCAAGACAAAAAAAGTTAAGTAAAATCATATTTCCAGTGAAAACTCCAGAGGATCACATCAAAGACATAATTTCCTCCCTTGTATTTGGTCATGAACCAAAGTAGGTACATTGCTAGCTGCATCCAAGATGGTCTGGTCCTTTGAACACTTTGCTACATCATTTGCTACAGTTTGCAGTCAGCCAAAGGAGGCCCATGAATGGAGTACTTTCCTATATGTGTAATTAACCCACACCGACGTACTAAGATTTTTATTGAAAAAATATTTAGTGATGTCCACCTTGTAGATCCTAAGTGGAAAAGAATTTTGTAAAGTGAATGTAAATTTTGGCATATTTTTGGGCTTAGACTAAGATGCATTTATTCACAATAGGATAGAGTGTTTGTGTAGGTGCTAAAAGACTTGTGGCTACTGATTTTGTACTCTTTGTTTCGAATAAGAAAGAACAACCATTGCTGGAAATTAAACAAGCAAGTAGATCATAAGCTATAAATTCCCTCATCTGTTTTCTCAAGGCTTTGAGTGATAACATGCATATATAACTCCATGCAACTTTAACTCATGCCACTAATACAACTAGTTGATTTACTATTTTTCATAATCTGAAGGCAATTTCATATGAATTTGTCATACGTTTGGCTAAATATATAAAAGTAGTTTATCATACTCATGTTTTTATTGGAGGAAATTTGAAATAGAAGAGTTAGGTATTTGCAGATACATGGGTANGGCTTAGACTAAGATGCATTTATTCACAATAGGATAGAGTGTTTGTGTAGGTGCTAAAAGACTTGTGGCTACTGATTCTGTACTCTTTGTTTGGAATAAGAAAGAACAACCATTGCTGGAAATTAAACAAGCAAATAGATCATAAGCTGTAAATTCCCTCATATGTTTTCTCAAGGCTTTGAGTGATAACATGCATATATAACTCCATGCAACTTTAACTCATGCCACTAATACAACTAGTTGATTTACTATTTTTAATAATCTGAAGGCAAGTTCATATGAATTTGTCATATGTTTGGCTAAATATATAGAAATAGTTTATCATACTCATGTTTTTATTGGAGGAAATTTGAAATAGAAGAGTTAGGTATTTGCAGATACATGGGTATCATAATTGGCACAAATGACTTAGAGTAGATTCGATAGTCAAAATTAACATTGGTATGTCGATTAAAGTTGGTTTTGCATGGTGTTGTACCTGAGTAAGAAAAAGAGTTTATTTCACTAGAGAGATCGGTGTAGAGATGTTGGTCAATTTGGGTGTTCTGTGGGCATTTGATCATTGATCAACGTTCATTAGTTATCAAAAGCCGCCTTTGATTATTTTTTCATCACAAATTCCATATTAAAAACTCTTAATCTTCGATCTGGTGAGGTCCTGCTACAAAATGAGGGAGATAATGATATTGGTAGAGATACTATTCAGCTAGAAAAAGAGGTTAGCATCACAAAAATCTAAATTATTGTAGATAAACCTGGCATTTCTCAGTTAATTGAAGGCTACACAGTAACTAGATTAATGCATCCATAAAGTGTTTCGATGTTGCACGGATTTTCTTTATTCAAGCATAATTTTTGGTTCATGCCTTATGATACCATGAGGACTATAGAACCCATATTTGCATAGAACATTGAATATAATTCACTCCAAATATGACATGCTAAAAATGATGAACAATTCACTGTTTGATAGAGCTACTTGTGAATGTTTGACTAGACCAACAATCACTATTTGGAGTGTAGCTTTTTCGTTAAAGATCCGATCGATGTGATTACACTTGGAGAGTAAAGTAGATTCATTTTTCTGTATCCATGAGAAGCATGTTTCTAAAACCCTTAGGTTTGATATCACAAAATGTTTGATGAACAAACCTTGGAGGCAAAGTTTTACTTTGCTGATTTGAATACATGTAGTCACTAAATGAGTCACAAATTTTTCATTTGACCTCAAAATGGGATGATTCAAATTGTGTTTCAAACTTGACTTGCATATCTATCTCCCATATAAATTTTTTTTGAAAATAATATGATTTTATATGTTACATATTCCTATGAATAGTCAAGACCTAGAATTGTCACCATGCAGATTTTGTTTTACAAGTAGTTAGTATTTTGAGCATAAATTTTTCATACGATATCGGATTGAGGTGATTCAAATTGATTTGGAAACTAGATTCCAAGGGATACATTGTCTATAAATATCATGTAAAAATGTTTCCATTAGACCCCTCAAATCGAGATTGTACTAACTCTATCCTCAAAATTTCACTTGAGACCTAGTTTATATTTTGATCATATCTTTTTGACTTGTGATCCAAATTGAAAATTTCAAAATGGATTTTAAAACTAGATTTCAAGAGATATATTGTTTAAAAACATGTTTTCAAAATGATCCTATATGGTTACCTGAAAGCCTTTTCTAAATATTGTTTAAAAAGCCTTTGTTTAAAAATATTGTTTTCAAAATGATCCTATATTTTCCTTACTCCATTTTGCCATGAAAGCCTTTCAAATGACCATTGAGCAATGATTTGAAGAATTATTCAAATGATAAATACAAATACCATACCATTCCAATACCATCTCCACTTTTATGGATGGTGATAAATGATTATCTCCAATTTTAGGGATTTTAGTAGTTCTCACAAGGTTGAACCTGCTATCCAAGAGCAACCCAACATTTAAATCAATTCAATTATTTTCCTGGTTGTGAGAATATAAAAGCAAGTCATTTGCTTTTAGAGGTAAATCTTATCAAAGGTGATAGGGTTGAGATATCCAAATCGCAAGAGCATGGTTTGTTTCAACTTCATTCTCCTTTAGATTCATCAATTATAGGGTTGAGGGAAAGCTTTCAAATGGTTCCTCCTTTTGCTCATTCATTGTATGATGAATATTACAATCAATAGGGGATTCAATAGGCTTATGGTGAAAATCACAAGATGGAACCTTATACAATGTGAGTTGTAACAGGTACTATTCCAGAGCAGACCTATTTTTCCAATTCTATTAGGTTCCACCTATACATGACCAATTTTTTTTTGGTTGACTTGTGCTGTTGGAACAAAGTAATATACTATTTATATGTCCTCCAACATGCCATTATGAGATTTATATTTCCTCCAACATACTCCAACCCATGCAAGAAAAAAACAATTAAGTAAAGTCATATTTCCAGTGCAACCTCCAGAGGATCACATCAGAGACATAATTTCCTCCCTTGTATTTGGTCATGAACCAAAGTAGGGACATTTCCAGCTGCATCCAAGATAGGCTGGTCCTTTGAACACTTTTCTTCCTACACTTTTGGAGAACATGGCTGACACTTCATTCTTCGATTGATGTCACTCCCACCAATTGATTCCATCCAAGTTTCAATAGGATCAATGAAGGTGGATAATACATCTTCCTTGCCACTCGAAAAATATTCATGCAACCAAGTGGAACTGGATATCAGGTTGAGAGACAGCTCCAAGAGAGGTTTGAGACTTTTTTTTCCCTCTTCATGGCATGTCATACAAACCATTAGCACGCAACTGTTCAATTATAACAGGCTAACAGAAACTTGCATTTCCAGGTTACTCTTCAAAACTACCAAAACAAGGCTGAATGCTTATAGTTTTACACATTTCCTCATCCTTGATTTCTTTAATAATTCACAACATCCATAAAAAGGATAAGGATAAGGATGCATTTTTTCCATTACCAACCATATCTTGAGCAACACTATGATCTTCAATGGGGATTGGAAGGTTTTCATCACCTATGTTTGAATCATCCTGTTCAGAAAAATGTGTCGATTGCTGAAAAATCTTCATGCAACAAAGTGGGACTGGATATCAGGTTGAGAGACGGCTCCAAGAGAGGTTTGAGACTTTGTTGTTCCTCTTCATGGCATGTCATACAAACCATTAGCATGCAACTGTTCAATTATAACAAGATAACAAAAACTTGCATTTCCAGACTGCTCTTCAAAACTAACAAAACAAGGTTGAATGCTTACAGTTTTACACATTTCCTCATCCTTGCTTTCTTTAATAATTCACAACATCCTTAAAAAATATGAGGATAAGGATGAATTTTTTCCATTACAAACCAGATCCTAAGCAACACTATGATCTTCAATGAAGATTGGAAGGCTTTCATCACCTATGTTTGAATTGTCCTGTTCAGAAAAATGTTTCGATTGTTGAAAAATCTTCATGCAACCAAGTGGGACTGGATATTAGGTTGAGAGACAACTCCAAGAGAGGTTTGAGACTTTGTTGTTCCTCTTCATGGAATGTCATACAAACCATTAGCACACAACTTTTCAATTATAGAAGGCTAACAAAAACTTGCATTTCTAGATCGTTCTTCAAAACTAACGAAACAAGGTTGAATGCTTACAGTTTTACACATTTCCTCATCCTTGTTTTCTTTAATAGTTCATAGCATCCATATTCTAAATGGGGAGCCTCACATGCTCTACACCAATTTGGGCACTGCTGTTGCTCAAGATGTTTAACTTTTTTAACAAGATGTAAATCATGTTCCATCATCAGGTTTAATATCATTTCCATCTTAGGGGTGGCATTAGTGCGGGTGTCATCTTTGACCCTGAAGGAAAACATGTATCTGTCTATGCCCGAGAGATAGGGATAGTGACAAATAACCAAGCAAAATGTTACGATCTTCTTCAAGGCATGTCTATCGCCATCGGTTTAGGGATAAAGGAGCTGGTAATTATAGGAGATTCAAGGATCATCATTAAATCCCTTGTCTTCAATGAGCCACCAAAGGATCTCCAATTGGCCTCAATCATTGCCAAAGATACAAAGCTAACCCAAAAGATGAACAAACACACTCTCTATCATGTCCTGTGAGAAAATAATGGAAAGGAAGATACTTTGTTGTAAATTTTTAAGCTATTGGTTTGTTTTTAGAGGAATTATGTGAAGGAGAAAGGATATGGATCCTCTTTGGTCTGATCCTTGCTTGGAAAGGCTAATCGAGAGCTGGAAGCTCTGCCACCCTGTGTCCCTCAACCCTTTCAATAGCCCAAATAGAATTTCAGCCACAGTTTGGCTACACAAGA
>JZKD02S1557620.1:0-10376 GCA_000966675.3 Picea glauca | reverse complement strand
CTGAGGGCGACCTTGTCCTGGTTTATGACCAAGATAAGGACCCCCTGGGGGCAGGAAAGTTTAAACCCATGTGGTTCGAACCCTTCATTGTTAAGGAGGTTTTAAAGAAGGGCGCATATCGTCTGGTCAATTTTGAAGGGAATGCATTGGCGGAGCCTAGAAATGGGCTCTACCTCAAGAAGTATTACTCATAGCATCGTCACTGTGGGTAACTTTTTGTAACATATGTATAGTCTTTGTGCTATTACTTTCTTTCATTTCTTTTGAAAAATGTGTCATGGACTTGTCATTAATTTTATCTTTCGTCACTATGGCAGATGTCAAGTGAGTCCGAGGTGTTCATTGGGTATGCGGACGGTACTAGTCGACACACACAGAAGCTTGCCTCTGCAGCTTGGGTAATCTTTACACCACAGGGTCAGTTGTTATCTTCCGAAGGGATATGCTTAGGTGACACCACAAACAATGTTGTTGAGTATAGTGCAGTTATTGAGTTACTTCGTGACGCTTTGTCATTGGGTATCTCTCGTCTCCGGGTCTACCTAGACGCTCAACTGGTTGTGTCGCAGCTAAATAAAATATACCATGTGCACGATCCTACTTTACACCAACGATTCCTTAGGGTACGTCTCTTGGAATGCAAATTTGATTATATTACATATTTTCATGTTCCTAGGAGTCTAAATCAAATCAAGGATACTCTAGCTAATCACATTTTAGATTGGCATCTTGCTCACACATAAATAAAGATCATGAACAAACACATGTAAATACATTTTTGTACACATAATCCATAAAGACACAGAAAAGAAATAAAAACCATATATAAACATCATAAAATTCTCAAAGTACATAGATGGGCGCAAGCGCCTCAAAAAGTGGGAACCATAACAAGTCACTGGGGCTTATGCCCTCAAAAAATATATATACATATCGGTGCTCGAGGCACATCAAAATATACAAGTCTGTTCAGGGCCTATGGGCCCTATTATAATCATGTACAACTCGACCCAAATGCTTAAACAGTCGGACCCATGTCCGAGGTAACCCCACCATATGATTCTGCATGGAGGGCGACATGTCCTCTATCTCTTCCATGGGAACTGTGCGAGTGAGCTTAGTGAAGTTCCACTCAATCCGCCTAAGATCCCTCTCGGCCTCTCCTGCTGGAGGGTTCCCTGCTACTACTGCCTCTCCGGTGGCAGCAGCTGCGGCCTCTGGCCGTGGGCGGCGCCTGTTCCATGCAAAATCGACAGTTCGCACGGGTCCCACATCTACACGCAACACAATGTTCACCCATAAAAAACTCTGTTATACAAAAAACGTGATATATATATATATAAAGACATAAAAATTACATATACAGCAAAAAAAAACTAGGCAGGTGGAGACTTACCCATCTCCCCTCGCTCCTCACCAGGAGGCACTGGTATCGCTGGATCTCTGGAAAAGTCGATCCCAGCATATGGGTAATCCTTGATCGCCAGAATCTATCGTGACAGCCATGCAAAGAAATCATCATTGAAGGCCTTGGTGGTCCTCCCACCACCCTGTCGCGGAAGCAACGCTGCCCATATGCACACTGCCGAGAAAGTTGCCAGATGTCCTCGTACTGTCAGCCAAGGACTAAAGCATGGAACTCTCTCAAATAAAAATGAACACAGGATGGTCCCGAACCCAAAGTTCATGTGTGTCCGCTGTCGGCAATCAGTCAATTGCCTCTTCATGTTCTCTAACAGTGTGGTACTCCAATCGAAAATTTATGCATTCATGCACTGAATTGCACAGTTCATCTATGCACGCGAAGCCTGATGCACGGCTGCAGAGCCGGTAATCTGCCCAATGAGAAATAAAATAGTCTGTAGGGTGAGGCTGGTGATCCTACCAACGGGCACCGAAGAAGGTCTTGGATCGGTCCCAGCCTCGCAATACTCTGCTATAAATTCCGAGACTTTTCTCGGCCCCGCGGGAAACATCTGAAAGTTAACGAGTTCCCCTCTCCTTGAGAGGCCCGTCAAAAAATAGATATCCTCGGTGGTGGGCACCAAGGATTTCCCCTCTATCATAAATGCCTCTGCATCTGGGTGCCAATAGTCAACCAAGGCATTCAGTAGCCTGGGTTGAGAATGCATGAATGGACACAAGAAAAACTTCACCAAGCCACATTGTGACAGCACGACCATCACATTTGGATTTGCAACCACTGCCTCATTGGAAGCCTCGTGCTCCCTCTCTCTCCAATGAACATACATCCTGCAAAACACAAAAGGGAAAAGGAGGGAGTTTAGTCTTCATTTCAACATAATTTCCATCATGTGGGAGTATCCCTCGGGCTGTCGAGGCGACAGTCACGGGTACCCGCGCGCAGCTTTAGCCCTGCGCGTAGGTACCCGCGGGATGTCCCTGGACAGCTCGCATTTTTCTAGGGCCGACCTCTTAGAGGTCGACGGCCACCCACAAAAGAAACTTAAAAGACATAAATGAAGTATTGAAATGCAAGATGATGAAGTTTGTACTTACTTGGTCCAAGCAGAAGTTCGTTCCGTCCACTATAGCTCCTGGAATCACGATCTCTGGCAAAGGGGGTTTTTTGGCTCCAGAGTCAATTTCCAAAGCAGAAATGGTGATAATGAGCTGCCGGCTTCTATTTATAGACTTTTTGGCCTCTTTTTGTCACCCTTTTGGCCCCTTTTATTAGTTTCTTTATACCAAAAACCATTTTGAGTGGTTCTGGAGTTATATTGCAGGGATTTGATCAGGTATTGGGACATTTTTTATTGAGTTTCAGAAAATAAAAAAATATACATAAGGACGGTCCATAATTTTTTTTTCAAAAAATCAACTTGAGCATATAGGGTAGTATTTCATCCCCACTGTTGCATCTCGTTGCCGTTTTCTTTTACGATATAGGATCGATCCCATCCGGTTGTGACACAGAACCGTCATATCTTCTCTAGAAGTGTTACAACTTGGTGGTAGAGCTTACCAAAACATGGATGCACTAGATAGTTCCTGGTTGCATTATGGTGTCCATGTCGTTTCTGACAACATAGTAGGCTTGGGAGTCCATATAGTCTTTCCTGAATATGAGTTTGAGCCTCATTTGCATGGGTCTTTTTCACTCTTTGTCTTTCCCTCTGGACTCCCAAAACATAACGGGTCTCTTTTTAAGCCCTTTTCAGACCCTTTAAACATGAAAATATTGTCGAGCGATCTTGTGACCCTTCACGCTCATTAAACTGAAATTTGAAGTCATGTCTGTTCGGCGGTAGTTTACCCCTTTTTCGGTCCGGACGGTCAACTGTACGAACAAAGGAATACTCTATCGAATTTCGATTCTTTAGAAGAGTATCCTCAGGTATAATTTTATTCCTTTTTCGAGCCTGAGGGACTAAATTTACGAAAAAGAAACCCCCCCGGAGTCCATAGTTAAGCTCTTTTCAGACTCCCTAAAATTGAAAAGATTGCCAAGTGACCTTATTATTTCACACTTGTTAAAACAGTCCAGAAGAATATTCCTGATGGAGTCCATAGTTAATCTTTTTTCAGACTCCTTAAAATTGAAAAAATAGTCGAGTGATCTTGTCCTTTTCACACTCGTTAAAATGGTTTTGAATTGACGTCTAGTCGGTGCTAGTTTACCCCTTTTTTGAACTGACTAGACTATTGACGAAAAAGGTACCCCCACTGGAGTTTTCTTTTATGCTTTTTCAGACTCTCTAAACATGAAAAATCACCGAGCTTCCCTTCTTTGGGATTGTTAAACTTACATTGAAGGACGTTACGATTGTGTGTTCTATCAACCGCACTTGCATCCTTTACCCATTATCTTAGTAACAGTTTTCTTTTGCGTCTTAACACCTTTGGCCACTGGAGGATTTTTCCCGAGTATTATTTCCCAGGACATTAGTCTTGTCCTTGTGCCTTGAGCTTGTATGTTTGCTATGCTTGTTCCTCCACTGTAACGTAATATTCCTTTATTCTTTTTGAAATACTCAAAAAGAACAAAAAAAATCAAATATACCCCAAAAAGAGGATGGGAAAAGTATTTTATTTATTGGCAGCATCATGAGTCGCCCTTGGATATGGCACATATGTCTGTTTGATTCATCAAACTTTGGGATGTAGTACGACCTTAGGAATCTTTTCTCACTATATTGAGTTGTGTCCTCCACCGTTTGGTTACTCTTCCAAACATATGGAGAGTTTGCATTGACTCCTGCTTCATAGACTTATGATTAACAGATATGTTGCCTGAGTCTTACCAATTGTCGTGTTATTGTCCAAAGGAAGTTTGTTACCCAGCCTGAGTTAGCCCCTCTGCAATATGTCTCTTGTCCGCATACCCGGCCATCCTGAAGTTCCAATCAAGTCTTTGTTCGAAATCACTGAAGCCTTCAGTCCGATCATCAAGATTTTCAAGTCCACAACCGACAAGCCGTCGAAGACCTCTGGGTAGTGCAGTCGTACACTCATATTACACTCCTACCCGAGTTTAGAAGATTTTGAAGTTGTTTCTCGAGCTCTGAAGTACAACCATCGGGCCGAATCCGCTTCTGAGAGATGGATACTTTCTATGTATATCTTTCTAATTTCGAGATGTAGCTCCACTGTGTATTGTTCGTGGCTACTCTTTATAGTTATTTGACATGGATCTACAGTGTATTTGGTTGGTATCCATGGTTCTGATTTATCCTAACCATGGGTATGCCTGCCTCGGTGAGACATTTAATATTTCTTGCAGACGGCACCTCCTGATTCCTTATTCCTGGGCTCACTCATTCAGCATATCAGTACAGATTGGTAAATAATTGGTAATGTATTTTGGCCATCAGATGCTCTTATGACCTCACACATTAGGGGGCATCTGTTATAACCCTAAATTGCACCATCCATGCTTACCTAGCATCAGGCCAACTCATTTCCCTTCATTGCCAAAGCCATGCTGAATAGACTCTTCAAAAACCTCCTAAATTAAGTAACCCGCACCCTAACCTATCACTGGGCACGTTGGAACGCTGGCAGGCCTTCTACTGCACGCGTTGGAATGTTGGCTGGCGCACTACAGCCCGCGTTTACCTAACAAAGCAAAAAATTAGGAAAGTTTCTGTCGGGATGAGAAGCTTTGGGTAAGTTAACTGGAACTCCCAGCCATGCATGGCCGAGATTTCACCTAAAACCCTAGCTCCTTCTAGCCTATAAAAGAAGGGGTAGGGGTACTATTCAAAGGAGGAAAATCATAGCAAAGAAACTCTGCCCAATTGCCAAATCCATTTTGTCCCAACCCTTTAGCCTTTCCTCAAGCTTTAGGAGAATTCAAGCAAAGCAGTTGGAGGACAAAGAAGAGGAGGAGCCCAGGATCAAGATCGAGGAACGGTGGACTATCTATATAATCATTGTAAGTTGATTCATTTTGAGATTAATAAAAAGATAATTTTCCCATCCCAAATACACGAGTTTTATACGTTTTATTTGATTTGTGTTTAATCTCTAATCCTCTAGTAGAAGAATAGCATGCATGCGTAGTTTTATCTTGATTGCAGGATTGCTTTTTGGAAGGGGCAGCAGAAGCAAGGGGATAAAACTCAAATGAGGATCTACACCAACCGTCGATAAAAAGGTTAGTTGGTTCTTCCCATGTGTGCATGTGAAAAAGGGTTTTAGATTTGGGGTAGAAGGTTAAAACTAGTTTCTGAAGGGTCATGATCTGCATGCAAGTTTAAGCCCTAGCTTGTTATTCTGTAGGGTAGAATAACTCCACAACACATGGGTTTTTATTTCCTTAAAGACTTTCTACCATGATTTTGTAGGTTTCCCATGTTTAAAGAGAACGATTTACTTCCAAGTACACCAAAACAACAAAAAGCATTTCCTTTCCATTGAAAATTGTCTTCCAATTACACAAATGTGTCTTCAAGTACACCACAAGACCAAAACTCTCTTTCAATTATACAACAAGACAAGAAATTTATTCCAATTATACAACAAGACAATAAATTTCTTCCAAGTACACCAAAAAACCAAAGGTGCCTTCCAAAACTTGTCTTCTAATTATACAACAAGACATAATTTTCCTTCCAAATACACAACAAGATAAAAAAAATTATTCCCACTAACAATTTTCTTCCAATTATACAAATTTGTCCAGTGATTACACAACAAGACAAAAAAAAAAATTCCAATGACACACGAAAAAAAAAAAACATGTTTCTTATTGTTTTTTCTGCATGCATATGTTGGGATGGTGTCGCATTTTTGGGAGAGAAAAATGATGAGAATTGTGCCTCATATCCATGTCTAGCAGAAGCACCCATGCATTATAAAAACATGTGCATGCTCCTAGAACACATGCACACTCCTGTTGGACAAGGATACAAGGCACACAAAATTCCTAACCTCATTTATTTCTACTCGCAAGAGAATGTGTATGCTATGAATGAAATAGATAGATCATTTATTGTATGGTCCCTATAACTTTATGAATAAATGTTTATAGGGTCTTGGGTAGAACTAGGACCTAGGGATTAGGATTGAAAGTGATTTGAGGCATAAAGAAGTGGTTAGAGCGTCCTCAATAAGATGTATAGGAATAGGGCGCTTAGGGCTTGTGTGTGGAGGGATTTAAGGGTAGGTTATAGGTGTGGGCCTAGGTTTAGATGGATTTAGGGACAAAGTGGAGAAAGGTTCCAAGTCATAGAGGGGGATAGCAGTGTGTTGAGCCCCAACAACTCCCCTTGTATTTTTACAAAATTTAAAGGGCCCCTATTAAAATCTTGATAATTATAATGAGATACAGAATCAACCTTTTCAAATAGTTACATACCTTGTCTTGATTTGAGACAAACTTAAGACATTCACTATAGTATGAAACATTCATTGCAACAGTATATGTCAAAAGTTAGAAACGAGCATAAAAATCTCAATTTAAACAAAAACATTAATTTTTATCAAATGTTTACTTTTGTTTAAATTATGATTATGTGTTCATTCATTTGCTCAGTAGCAAGTTTGACTATTTTGAATAATGTATTCAATACTTCATCAAATAATATCTTGGTTGGTTTCTCATTTTCATGAAATCATTTGGTGATATTAATTAATTAAATTCTTTTTTCATTTTGCATATCATTTCAAAATAATACTAATCAAAGAATTATCTATCATTTGTTTGATTTTGTAAAAAAAACCAAAATTAATGTTTTTTCTCCATTAAATTGAAGTTTCTAGATCATATTTGAAATAAAATTATAAACAATGTTTGTTTATAAGTTATATTTAGTTTAAATTCATTTTTTATTTTTCTAGATTTTGTTTTATTCACAATTTTTAGGTTATTAATTTAGGTTTCTTTGTTTCACAGGTTTCTGTTATCAAATATTTGATACAGATCTGATCATGTCTTGATTTTATTACCCAAATACATTTAATATGATTGATCCAAAAATAATTTTGGATTTCTACAAATAATTTTATGAGCAACAACAGATAAAATGTGGAAAGGCATCAAGATCAGACAGATGATTTTGCAGAATTGATTGCAGCCAAACCGTGAGGAATTTGAAGCAACAGTTGAAAACCCAAAACCAAAATAGACCCATTTACCTTCCGCATAGATATTTTCTCAAACCAATGCACGATTTGAGAGATATTTGGGTCTCTTTGAGAGGAAAATTATAGGTGGCGGAAATTAATAGTGAAGCCCAGACTGTTCATTCATTTTATAAATATATGAGAAAGTTCAGAGCCATGGGGATCAAAGAATTGGAGATGAAGATTTTAATCCTTTCTCTTTTGTATATTATTTCTTTTGTAAAATTTTTATTTCTTTTCAAATGGAGTAATGGATGGCTGGAATCTTTGGGAGAATGGACGAGTGTCTTCAAAGAAGAATATGAAATTTCAGGTTGCTTAATGACTTTTGTCCTGTGAGTAAAATGGTTTTATTTTCATTATAATATATTCATATTCTTTGAATAATTTATTATGCATTGATTTAAATAGATTTAGTCTTTTTTATCAATACATGGTTAATTATTATCATTTATGTATTATTTTTTCCAATCTTTAAAGTCTATTATCCAAAAAAATTCTTCCACGACTACATAATGGACAAGTGATTCCAAAAACCTAATAGAATGACATATATGCATTTTGGCTTTAGCCTTTTGTTTATAATGTTGTTATTTGTGTTTTTTTAATCCTATTACATGTGCAGGTCTGATATCTTTAGATTAAATGATTTGTGATGTGTAGGAGGTTTATATAATAAATACCATCTATCATTTCCTTCATCAAAATACAAATGTTGTGATTATATATTCAATTTAAATAATGGAATTTATCTTTGAGTTTTAAATTGAATGATAAAATGCATAGATTGCTTCCATATTTATCATGTTGTAATCATGTATAATTATGAGATCACGGGTTTATGTTTTTGTTTCTTTTTTGTCATTAAAACCTAAGCTGCCAATACATGTTCTAAATTTATTTAGAACAATCATAAGGTTCATTGCAGATTTCTCTCTTGGACATGGCAGTTGGATGTTCACCACTCATGCAAATCCTTCGATACACCTCACTAATTCACTGACATGATAGCTTCTTTGTATTTTTTTGTCATTTACATATCATTGAAACTAGAATGTATGGTTTAGCTTTGACTATCCACATGTTCATGTTTCATTAACTTTTTTGCAAGATTCTTTAAATTTATAAAAGAAAAACAATAAATATGTTTATGTTCTTTCTTTATCTGCTTCCTGGAAACAATCATTTTTCCATCGATTTTCGTAAGTTTCGATTAAAACTTGTAGCTTGTAAATAATGTAAATAAAAGAGACTTATATATCTTCTTCTTAAATACAACTACTATAGTTACATTTGAACATATGTACATATATATAATGTGTTTAGTAATTAGTTAGTTATTTCTCTCTTTTATTTGTTTCTTTTAGGATTCTTAGATTGGCCAACAGAGCCATTAAACTTGTCAGAACGAGTTATACCAAATGGCTTGGGTTATTTAGACAACCCCGGACTGCACTCGCTCTTCCAGTTGACGGACGGTCAATTTTCCCTGTCAACAAATGGCACTAGAAGGAGGGCCGAAGTTGATTTAATGATTAAATGTTTCACCCCTCAGTGTTTCATAATTCCAGATTTATAAATCCTTATTATGTATCATCTTATAATGCACTACGAGGCAGGCTAACTATTTGGAGTCAATTTCTTCAAATTCTTAATGGCTCCTGCCCAAATCACTGTGTCAGAACATGCTTTTAATGTCTCACTACCAGTTATTTCCAACAAGATATTTGATCTCTTTTCAGACCTCACCTTTGATGGTGAAGGGAACACATCTACAGTAGACCATATTTCTATTTTTTCTTATAAGTGTTTAAGACTTAAGATCACCGATTCTAATGTTACATGTAGATTGTTCGCTCTCACTTTACGAGGTCGGGCTAAGGTTTGGTTTGAATATTTTCGGGCTAATTATATTCATTCTTTGTCTGAGTTTGTATTTGAGATTTTATCAGATTTTAGCAACTATGATTATGATGAATTAAGTGAAGAATTAAGTTGCTTAAGGAAAGAAAATGGTGAATCATTCAATGATTTTGCAATTAGGTTCATTCATGTTGGTACTAGATTCCCTTTGAAACAAGTGTCTCTTATTAATGAATGGTTTGAATATTTGTTTCTCTCTCAGACAAGCAAGATCAATTAATTTTTAACCAGTCTGAATTGAGCACTAACACTCAATCTCAAGATGGTTCAAATTTTCATGTTGATCTTGAAGATTTTGAAGAATCACAATTTTTGTCGACTTCTTTCATTTTGGAAAATCATGAGTCACATAATACAATTGTCACATATAATCATTCTTTGCATACAATATCTCCTCCTATCGAAGAAGGAACCTTTACTTTAAAAGATGACAGTTGTCCCACTCTCATAGATTTTATAATAGTTTCTAAAGTAAAAGAGGCCGAATGTGAAGTTGATAAGCATGTGGACGATAAATCTTCCCCTAATTTAGTTGAACAGATCCATGATCAATCAGTGGGAGACAGAATCGTTAGGTAGACTATTAATCAACCATCTATCTCTAGTTATTTGCTCTCAAATTTTTCCTTACATAATGAACCAAATTGTCTCTTAGAAACTATCTTGTATTCTTTAAAAGAGAATACAACAGAGGTTGATCAGTTTATACAAGGAGAGGGAACAAAACCATATTTCAAAACGTATATATCTATCATTTCAAGAGATGCATTTCATCTCCTCAATTCTTCTACATATTATTCCTTGTACCCCGATATTTTTTATCCTAATGTTGTGCAATTGCATGTTCCATATTGCCTTGGAGA
>JZKD02S1557609.1:0-10376 GCA_000966675.3 Picea glauca | reverse complement strand
TGTGTCTCTCTTGTATTGTGTATCTTCTGTGTTTTGTTCCACATTTGTTTTATTTTATTTCTCCACGGTCCTATTTTTCTAACAGTTTCTGGCCTCAAAGTTGGTTTGTAGGTTTCCTATGTCATTCGTTTTCTCATCCGAACGAAGTTTATAGAGCGCTAACACTTTGGCGCCGTTGTCGCAAAGAGAAAGTTGCATTTTCCTTCGGAAGAACAATATTGTTTTAGTTCTAAGGTTTGAGATCAGTAGACACTTAGGCACATATTGGTTGTATTTCTGCTCCAGTGACTTCACACATCAGAAAATCAATTTGAAGGTGATTCCACTGGCATAAGAATCCAGAGCTAATTTTTTCATGGTGACTCCAATCAAGCTTCAAATGTGATTTAAAGACTCCACTGGAGAATGATACCTGTGGACAGAGATATGGAAGAGCAGTATGGAAAAATCAAGTACTTGAGCTTAAGTTTAGTTCAAGAAGTACTTTTTTGTTTTATAAATATCTTCTTGTCCTTTCCTGAGTTTTTCAAAAGAATATTTATTCACTTACTACGTTCAAATGAATCCCATAGATCTACCTTATATATCCTTCATTGCAAACTGTAGGTATACCTCCTTCTTATATAACCGATATTCACCTAGCTCCTTCCTATGAACCATATGATGTTCATGATCATTCTTGTGAGATTAATGAAGCCAATGTTGAGCTTGTACCTTTTGTTCTCAATCTTGCACCCCCCAAGATTCAAGAATGAAGCCAATGTTGAGCTTGTACCTTTTTTTCTCAATATTTCACCCCCCAAGATTCAAGAACGATACAGTCCTCTTAAATTTCCTTCCATCCTTCATGACTTTCCTCTGAAATATTATAAGTACCTTCCTAGGTTCGATGGAGAGCTTGATGGACATTCAGTTGAAAAACATATTCAGGTCTTTGAGAATTTTGTAGACATTTTTTAAATTAAACATGATGATGTGTCTATGAGGGCCTTTTCTCTGTCCTTACAAGGAGATTCCAAAGCATGGTTCAGACATTTGCAGCCTCAATCGATTAGCTCATGGGATGAATTGAGGGAATCTTTCCATAGATTTTGGGGTGAGAGAAAGTAATGGAATCTACTCCTTTCAGAGTTTTATGCCATGAGAAGAATGAAAGATGAAACCATCTCAAATTTCAGTAGGAGGTTTTCTATCCGTTATTATAAACTTCCTAAAGAAGTCCAACCTCTTGAACTTGCTGCCATGCTCCATTATCTAACAACCTTTCAATCAGACTTATCCTTTCTTTTAATGGAGAGGAAGTCTATGTCTTTGCAACAGATGTTCAATAATACTCAGGAAGTGGAAGACAATCTTCAAGCATGTCAGAGGATGCAAAATTAGAATTTAAAGAGTGTTGCAAATACAGAGAATGATGGTGTAGCAGGAGAACATGAGATTGTGCATAAACAACATTTTTTCAACATGAGAATAAAATTGATTGTTTCATGCATTTTTTCGAAGTTTTAAATAATGACATTGTTGCAGAATATAAGGATCGGCCTACTGAAGAGAAAGTTGATGTACCAAGATTTTTCCTTGTGGATGACATTGCAGATGTAGCTGACTTGCCCAAATATGATGAATATAATGATAATTATGAGCTTGATTTTTCAAAGCAGCCAACTACATGTTCTCCATCAGGAAGTGTTTAGTTTCAGCAGTTTAAGTAAAGAAGTCAGCCTGCATGTTTCAGTTGTGACATCAATGAAGAACATGAGGAAATCATAGAAGGAGGTGAAAGAACTTTTCCATTGTGTTTTGCTTCTTTCAAATTGTTGAAGAAAAATGTTTATAATGTTTCAAATCAGAAATCCTTCAAGAATGATGTTGAATATGAAAAAAGCAGTGGACTTGCCAATGAAAATTATCATTCATTATGTTTTTCTTCCTCTAAAATGTTGAAAGTAAATCATGAGATAACAAAGGAAGAAAGGAAGTCTGATTGCATTCACAGTGACACTGTTTTACATGAGAAAAATTTTATCAGTGAAGACGACCAACAACCTTCTCATACATTTAATGACCGTGTTGATGATTACATGGAAGGTTATTTCAGTTCAGATTTGTAGCATGTGATCAACTACCATCTTGGAAATAAATATGATGGTCAATCAACGTCGGTGTTAGATATGGATTGCTTGCCACCAGAGGTTTCATTTTAGCCAGCACTGTCTTCCGATTCAGAAGATTGTTATTCCCATCAGTCTCAACAGATTTTTCAGCCTCTTTGTGGAAATAAATAGGTTGAATTACATGAAAACAAGGATGAAGTGGATGGTATGAAACATGATTTTTGTTTTATGCATTTTTTGGAGGATCCATTTGCAGTTTTGTTGGAGGCAATAAACAATCCCAATGTTTTTAATTTTTTGAGGTTTGAATTTATAGATAAATTTTTGCATGAATTATGAGTAAACAAGCTTTGGAGAGAACATGTGCAAAGAAATAAAATAGTGGATAAAGTGCTTGCATGGTTGCATTGGAATTTTGATTTCACTTGATTGGTGGTTTTTTCATCAGTTAGGATAGGTAGGTGCGAATAAGCTCAGCATGGTGAGCATTTCTTTCATCATTTTTCACTTTGTATTTTCAGTTTGGGTTTGGTTCAGTTGCAGAATAAGTTGGTGGTGAAACATATTACAAGTTGAAGATCACAGTATATGTCTTGGTAACAACCCAATGGATAAGGCACCTGGTCTACTGTTCTTTGCTACCTCACAGGGAGGATAGCGTCCCCATTGGAGCTAGTTGTTAGCACCATGATTTTCATAACTAAGGTTAGAGGTTTGTCAGCAATTTGCAAAGTCATGCCTATTGGCACCAATATTTTTTTGATTCCTAGTATCATATAACATCTCCAAGGGTCGGTTTCAAAATGAATATTTATCATTTATTATTTCCATTTCCATTTGCAACTGTGCGCTGCAAAATTTGTTGCGCACCGCACAGAAGATGTTGTTGTGTAGAAGATGTCATTGCGTAGAGGATGTTGTCGCATAGAATATGTTGTCGCAAAAAAGATGTTGTCGTGCAGAGGATGTTGTCGTGCATAATATGTCATTGCACAGAAGATGTCGTCGTGCAAAATATGTCATCGCGCAGAAGATGTCATCGCGCAGAGGATGTTGTCGCTCAGAATATGTTGTCGCACAAGGGATGTTGTCGAGAAGAGGATGATGTGGTGCATAAGACGTCGTTGCACAGAGGATGTCGTCACTCAGAAGAGGTCATCGCGTAGAGGATTTTCATGTGCACAAGATGTAGGGCACGTTGCGTAAATGACTGGTTTAGTGGTAAACATCAAGATCCATTTTTGACCAACTAGAGAGGAGTTTTTAAAATCCCCGAGAGGTTTGTTTCGAGGAAAAAACAAGTAATAAAAACCTCTCTCATATTTGCAAAATGTGTCATGAATTGGGATATTCAAACAAATCTTTGAGCCTTATTTTTCATATTTCATGATTTTCTATTTGAGAAATGTTTTTGAGACATGGATTCTGACCAGATGGAGATGAATTTCATGAAATAGAGAGAGATTTTTATTTCTAATGAGCTTACCTAAAAACATCCTCTCTCAATTTTGAAAACTCTTTTTTTACTCGTGAGATATGATATCATCTTTAACGCCTATTTTCCCATTTTGTTGCACAATCCGTTGCATTTTTTGTTGTAGGTTATTGTTGCGTAGCAGACTTGTTGTGCATGGGTGACAGAGTGTCTATAAGTGCACATGATGAATTATCATAACCATATGGTCGAATTCTGATCATGATCAATGATTGTAAAGAATATTTCGGTTACAATTATGATTTGGCAAAGTCGGGTTTTCTATTTTTAGTAAATCCATTGAAGTTATTGTTCTCTTTCAAAGAAACCAGATCCATGATTCTAGGAGGTGGTATTTCAACCCTAACATCCAAATGTGGCATTATTTTCTATATAAGGGGATCATTTTGATGTAAAGGGGGTTGATTGGAAAAATAGTGTAGACAATGACTATTGAATGTAGCTTTCAAGCTCAGTTGAAACTTAATGCAAAGGTCTTGAAGCTTTGATGAAAATATTCTAATGGTATCAGTTTGATGTATTGTAATATCTCTTTGCATAAATGCTTTCCTATCTTATTTATATTCATATCTATATTTTTTCTAAATCAGAACGTTATTTCAAATCTAGAATTCGTCGCGCGATGCTCTATATTCGCGCCATTTAAACGACTGTGTTTCTTCTAAGTGAACTCTAAATTCATCCCTAGTGGTGCTCCGAGTTGCTTCATCTATTTTTCTCTCACCACACACAACACTTTTTAACTGAAATATTGTTTCTTACTTATCCTTTATCCTCTCAACTTCAGTCACTAAGTCATTTGTTTCTATCAATCTCTTAAATTGACTACATAGCCCAAGGTCTTTCCTTCTTTCACCAATAGAGCCAGAAATATTGTATGAAAGTGTTAAATCTAGCCGACAATTTAAATCCATAACCTGTACAGAGACAAAGTCTTAGAGAGAGCCCTCTCCAAGTCGGAAAGGCTAGTTTTTGGCCTCAAAGTTGGTTTGTAGGTTACCTATGTCATTTGTTTTCTCAGCCGAACGAAGTTTACAGAGCACTAACAGAATCCATGAAGAACTTCTAGGTGACCACCACTGTAAATAATGAGGGTTCATTTTTTTTCTTGTGCTCACAGAAATTCTCCCACCAATTTTTGACATGGGGGATGACTTTGAGGAGTGAAAAAATAATCTTTTCTCTGTTCGAAAAGTTATGGACAAAAAAATACCCTTCTAGTAGATTCAGCCATTTTTCTACAACNTGTGTCTCTCTTGTATTGTGTATCTTCTGTGTTTTGTTCCACATTTGTTTTATTTTATTTCTCCACGGTCCTATTTTTCTAACAGTTTCTGGCCTCAAAGTTGGTTTGTAGGTTTCCTATGTCATTCGTTTTCTCATCCGAACGAAGTTTATAGAGCGCTAACACTTTGGCGCCGTTGTCGCAAAGAGAAAGTTGCATTTTCCTTCGGAAGAACAATATTGTTTTAGTTCTAAGGTTTGAGATCAGTAGACACTTAGGCACATATTGGTTGTATTTCTGCTCCAGTGACTTCACACATCAGAAAATCAATTTGAAGGTGATTCCACTGGCATAAGAATCCAGAGCTAATTTTTTCATGGTGACTCCAATCAAGCTTCAAATGTGATTTAAAGACTCCACTGGAGAATGATACCTGTGGACAGAGATATGGAAGAGCAGTATGGAAAAATCAAGTACTTGAGCTTAAGTTTAGTTCAAGAAGTACTTTTTTGTTTTATAAATATCTTCTTGTCCTTTCCTGAGTTTTTCAAAAGAATATTTATTCACTTACTACGTTCAAATGAATCCCATAGATCTACCTTATATATCCTTCATTGCAAACTGTAGGTATACCTCCTTCTTATATAACCGATATTCACCTAGCTCCTTCCTATGAACCATATGATGTTCATGATCATTCTTGTGAGATTAATGAAGCCAATGTTGAGCTTGTACCTTTTGTTCTCAATCTTGCACCCCCCAAGATTCAAGAATGAAGCCAATGTTGAGCTTGTACCTTTTTTTCTCAATATTTCACCCCCCAAGATTCAAGAACGATACAGTCCTCTTAAATTTCCTTCCATCCTTCATGACTTTCCTCTGAAATATTATAAGTACCTTCCTAGGTTCGATGGAGAGCTTGATGGACATTCAGTTGAAAAACATATTCAGGTCTTTGAGAATTTTGTAGACATTTTTTAAATTAAACATGATGATGTGTCTATGAGGGCCTTTTCTCTGTCCTTACAAGGAGATTCCAAAGCATGGTTCAGACATTTGCAGCCTCAATCGATTAGCTCATGGGATGAATTGAGGGAATCTTTCCATAGATTTTGGGGTGAGAGAAAGTAATGGAATCTACTCCTTTCAGAGTTTTATGCCATGAGAAGAATGAAAGATGAAACCATCTCAAATTTCAGTAGGAGGTTTTCTATCCGTTATTATAAACTTCCTAAAGAAGTCCAACCTCTTGAACTTGCTGCCATGCTCCATTATCTAACAACCTTTCAATCAGACTTATCCTTTCTTTTAATGGAGAGGAAGTCTATGTCTTTGCAACAGATGTTCAATAATACTCAGGAAGTGGAAGACAATCTTCAAGCATGTCAGAGGATGCAAAATTAGAATTTAAAGAGTGTTGCAAATACAGAGAATGATGGTGTAGCAGGAGAACATGAGATTGTGCATAAACAACATTTTTTCAACATGAGAATAAAATTGATTGTTTCATGCATTTTTTCGAAGTTTTAAATAATGACATTGTTGCAGAATATAAGGATCGGCCTACTGAAGAGAAAGTTGATGTACCAAGATTTTTCCTTGTGGATGACATTGCAGATGTAGCTGACTTGCCCAAATATGATGAATATAATGATAATTATGAGCTTGATTTTTCAAAGCAGCCAACTACATGTTCTCCATCAGGAAGTGTTTAGTTTCAGCAGTTTAAGTAAAGAAGTCAGCCTGCATGTTTCAGTTGTGACATCAATGAAGAACATGAGGAAATCATAGAAGGAGGTGAAAGAACTTTTCCATTGTGTTTTGCTTCTTTCAAATTGTTGAAGAAAAATGTTTATAATGTTTCAAATCAGAAATCCTTCAAGAATGATGTTGAATATGAAAAAAGCAGTGGACTTGCCAATGAAAATTATCATTCATTATGTTTTTCTTCCTCTAAAATGTTGAAAGTAAATCATGAGATAACAAAGGAAGAAAGGAAGTCTGATTGCATTCACAGTGACACTGTTTTACATGAGAAAAATTTTATCAGTGAAGACGACCAACAACCTTCTCATACATTTAATGACCGTGTTGATGATTACATGGAAGGTTATTTCAGTTCAGATTTGTAGCATGTGATCAACTACCATCTTGGAAATAAATATGATGGTCAATCAACGTCGGTGTTAGATATGGATTGCTTGCCACCAGAGGTTTCATTTTAGCCAGCACTGTCTTCCGATTCAGAAGATTGTTATTCCCATCAGTCTCAACAGATTTTTCAGCCTCTTTGTGGAAATAAATAGGTTGAATTACATGAAAACAAGGATGAAGTGGATGGTATGAAACATGATTTTTGTTTTATGCATTTTTTGGAGGATCCATTT
The DNA here is from genome assembly GCA_000966675.3 of Picea glauca. Lineage (NCBI taxonomy): Eukaryota > Viridiplantae > Streptophyta > Pinopsida > Pinales > Pinaceae > Picea > Picea glauca. The sequence goes on along the minus strand of JZKD02S1557609.1, from coordinate 3,155 downwards.
GCAGTTTTGTTGGAGGCAATAAACAATCCCAATGTTTTTAATTTTTTGAGGTTTGAATTTATAGATAAATTTTTGCATGAATTATGAGTAAACAAGCTTTGGAGAGAACATGTGCAAAGAAATAAAATAGTGGATAAAGTGCTTGCATGGTTGCATTGGAATTTTGATTTCACTTGATTGGTGGTTTTTTCATCAGTTAGGATAGGTAGGTGCGAATAAGCTCAGCATGGTGAGCATTTCTTTCATCATTTTTCACTTTGTATTTTCAGTTTGGGTTTGGTTCAGTTGCAGAATAAGTTGGTGGTGAAACATATTACAAGTTGAAGATCACAGTATATGTCTTGGTAACAACCCAATGGATAAGGCACCTGGTCTACTGTTCTTTGCTACCTCACAGGGAGGATAGCGTCCCCATTGGAGCTAGTTGTTAGCACCATGATTTTCATAACTAAGGTTAGAGGTTTGTCAGCAATTTGCAAAGTCATGCCTATTGGCACCAATATTTTTTTGATTCCTAGTATCATATAACATCTCCAAGGGTCGGTTTCAAAATGAATATTTATCATTTATTATTTCCATTTCCATTTGCAACTGTGCGCTGCAAAATTTGTTGCGCACCGCACAGAAGATGTTGTTGTGTAGAAGATGTCATTGCGTAGAGGATGTTGTCGCATAGAATATGTTGTCGCAAAAAAGATGTTGTCGTGCAGAGGATGTTGTCGTGCATAATATGTCATTGCACAGAAGATGTCGTCGTGCAAAATATGTCATCGCGCAGAAGATGTCATCGCGCAGAGGATGTTGTCGCTCAGAATATGTTGTCGCACAAGGGATGTTGTCGAGAAGAGGATGATGTGGTGCATAAGACGTCGTTGCACAGAGGATGTCGTCACTCAGAAGAGGTCATCGCGTAGAGGATTTTCATGTGCACAAGATGTAGGGCACGTTGCGTAAATGACTGGTTTAGTGGTAAACATCAAGATCCATTTTTGACCAACTAGAGAGGAGTTTTTAAAATCCCCGAGAGGTTTGTTTCGAGGAAAAAACAAGTAATAAAAACCTCTCTCATATTTGCAAAATGTGTCATGAATTGGGATATTCAAACAAATCTTTGAGCCTTATTTTTCATATTTCATGATTTTCTATTTGAGAAATGTTTTTGAGACATGGATTCTGACCAGATGGAGATGAATTTCATGAAATAGAGAGAGATTTTTATTTCTAATGAGCTTACCTAAAAACATCCTCTCTCAATTTTGAAAACTCTTTTTTTACTCGTGAGATATGATATCATCTTTAACGCCTATTTTCCCATTTTGTTGCACAATCCGTTGCATTTTTTGTTGTAGGTTATTGTTGCGTAGCAGACTTGTTGTGCATGGGTGACAGAGTGTCTATAAGTGCACATGATGAATTATCATAACCATATGGTCGAATTCTGATCATGATCAATGATTGTAAAGAATATTTCGGTTACAATTATGATTTGGCAAAGTCGGGTTTTCTATTTTTAGTAAATCCATTGAAGTTATTGTTCTCTTTCAAAGAAACCAGATCCATGATTCTAGGAGGTGGTATTTCAACCCTAACATCCAAATGTGGCATTATTTTTCTATATAAGGGGATCATTTTGATGTAAAGGGGGTTGATTGGAAAAATAGTTTAGACAATGACTATTGAATGTAGCTTTCAAGCTCAGTTGAAACTTAATGCAAAGGTCTTGAAGCTTTCACGAAAATATTCTAATGGTATCAGTTTGATGTATTGTAATATCTCTTTGCGTACGTGCTTTCCTATCTTATTTATATTCATATCTATATTTTTTCTAAATCAGAACGTTATTTCAAATCTAGAATTCGTCGCGCGATGCTCTATATTCGCGCCATTTAAACGACTTTGTTTCTTCTAAGTGAACTCTAAATTCATCCCTAGTGGTGCTCCGAGTTGCTTCATCTGTTTTTCTCTCACCACACACAACACTTTTTAACTTAAATATTGTTTCTTACTTATCCTTTATCCTCTCAACTTCAGTTACTAAGTCATTTGTTTCTATCAATATCTTAAATTGACTACATAGCCCAAGGTCTTTCTTTCTTTCACCAATAGAGCCAGAAATATTGTATGAAAGTGTTAAATCTAGCCGACAATTTAAATCCATAACCTGTACAGAGACAAAGTCTTAGAGAGAGCCCTCTCCAAGTCGAAAAGGCTAGTTTTTGGCCTCAAAGTTGGTTTGTAGGTTACCTATGTCATTTGTTTTCTCAGCCGAACGAAGTTTACAGAGCACTAACAAAATCCATGAAGAACTTCTAGGTGACCACCACTGTAAATAATGAGGGCTCCTTTTTTTTCTTGTGCTCACAGAAATTCTCCCACCAATTTTTGACATGGGGGATGACTTTGAGGACTGCAAAAATAATCTTTTCTCTGTTCGAAAAGTTATGGACAAAAAAATACCCTTCTAGTAGATTCAGCCATTTTTCTACAACATCTTCATCTATGTAACTTTAAAATATAGGAATATCAAAGTTGATTTTTACCTTGAAGAAGGAACACCTCCGCTCAAGGAAGACGCATCGTCTATTAGTAGTTGCCGAAGGATTTGTGAAAAACTATCCATCATCACATTCCTGTATTGCATGAGGGATTCCTCAAGCAACATTTTGAAAGGATCTCTTGTCCCATCATCTTTATTTTCTCCTACCATGTGATGCAGGAGCATCGCTCACTCATCAAGCGAGCCAGCGCGTGGAGCAAAGAAAAGACAGTTGGAGAGCGCCAGCATTCAAACTTTGAAATATTTTGATATTTGGTGCGCCAAACATTAATGCATTCGTGTAATGAAGCGCACTTGTACATTGTAATGGACCTTGAGCAGATAAGCTCTCTTCCTTAGGTAGCTGAGGCATTTATTAGATTTAATGCAAGTAGATAAATTAATTAAGTCTAGATTAGACAGTTTTGCTTTCGAGAGGGAAAACGGAATATAGGCACCCTCCTTTGAACCATTGTATTATCATCCAGCATTAGCATTCGGAAGCCTTGAGAGCAAGAAGAGCAGAACAGAGAATTGGTGAATAATCCCCATGTACAGATATTGAATTAATAGGAAAGCTTTGATTCAATTCCATGGCTGTGATTATTCTCTGTGTGTT
>JZKD02S1557587.1:0-10376 GCA_000966675.3 Picea glauca | reverse complement strand
TATTTCTATTATTAGTAACATGAATATTCATATCATCATAATTATATATAAATATAAAGAATTTCACTACACATTTAAATATAATAACTTAAATATAATAACTGAGTAAATATAATAACTGATTGTTAAGTAGTCCTTTCTATTTTTAAGTAGTCCTTTAACAATATATGAAAATACAACTTGATATTCCTATTTCTTTTTCTTTTTAAAAACTTCAATTTATTTTTCCTTATGATAGTTAAAAAAAATTAGTAAACTTTAATTATGCAAATAGACAAGATGATTTGAAAAGACTCAAATACTATAAACATCCTTTAATCATATCAAGTACATACCATGGTAACTTTCTACAATTTAATTTTATTGCAAAATTATAGAAAACAAGTGTCTCTACAAAGGTTTTGGTGTATAGATTTGAATTACAACATTGCATGTCAACATTTTGAAGATGCATATGCCAATACCAACATTGCATTAGTCTATGCTCCTAAATATAGTTTAAACAGTAAATAAAATTGAAAGGAGATGTGTTAAATAAAAAAATATGTCTATACAGGTTTGAGCTTAACATTAACTTCTCAAATTAGAATGTTGCATGTTAAATTATTTATGAAAAAGATAATAATTATATAAAAGAAAAATAAAATTAATGAATCTTTTTATGCCACCTTCCCTAATATAATCACACATAATTAATAAACTTAATAGTTACAAATATTAACATATTACTATAGATTTTATGTGCTTAAATAGAAATATAAGCTCAAGCAATCATTCACTTATCATATTGTTATTAACTTTGTAACTCTTTGACATGATTCGATATTGACTCAATAAACTTCAATATGAATAATGACCATACAATTATTTTCTCATATTATAAAATATGATGGTATTTGACTCGAGTGTCAATAATTTAACATAATCACTAATTTTAAACTGAAATTCTAGATATTAGAAAAGGAAAAAGAAAAAGTATCAATTATTGAAATTACTAATAAAGAAAAATTAAAAAACAAAGAAATATATGGTTCATAATAATTTTTGACACAATGATAACCATAGTGATAATTGATCTTACAAAAAATTAAGACCAAACCTTTACTATATAATCTAACTCTAATTTTCCTTCAGTATGGATGCATCCAATTCCACCCGAAAGTGATATACACAACCATGTATGTTGAGTTATAGAGAGTTATGGAGATAGTTTGTTTGGGGTATATACACAGAAGGAAACTCCTAAAATATATTAGGAGATAAGAAAAGGGGAGATGGAAAAATGAAGTTGGGATAAAACAATATTCAAAGATTATTAAAAAAAATGGTTAGAAGGTGGGGTTGGGATTCCAACCCTTGGGTCCCATTGATGTTGCACTACGTCTTGCAACCACATAGGTATAATATTCCCATGTATATTATGACGTCGACAAAGCTACCAGATCCATTGAGAGGATTCAACACATCTGTCAGCAAGTCCATGATATTTTTCATAAATCCAATGCTAAATACAAGCAGTTCCATGATCAACATCGGGTACCACACTAGTTTTAGGTGGGAGACAAGGTCTGGCTACATTTGCAAAAAGAGCACCTTACAGGTTCCCATAGGAAGCTCTGCCCAATTCACTATGGGCCTTACACTATCACCAAGGCTGTGGGTATAAATGATTTTGATATCCACACATCGCCATTCCTTGGCTTGCACCCAATGTTCAATGTGGACCTCCTTCGTCCATATTTTACACCATTATTGGACACCTTAGAGATCACATAACAATTGAAACAAACAGAGATCAACCTTTACTGCATCAAACATACATCCACTGATTAGATAGTGGACACACAGGTCAAGGGAAGTTGCCAGTAGAGGATCCAACTTTATCAGGTTGTCAAGGTCATGAAACTCCTACACCAAGGCAAGTGGCTCACCCAAGGAAAAATTCAACAGAAGTTTCCTCAACTGATGGGGGCACTCAATACAATGGATATCATTTATTCGTAAGGTGGGAGGACTGATCCAGGTGGATATTGGTGGCCACCCACCTATTTCAATTGGCTCCTGTTGACAGTTTTAGTTCATCAAGTTCTTATGTACTTCTTTGTAATTGTCAATTCTACACTTTTGGGGATGTATGAATCCCTACACATCTTCAAGGTGGATATTGGTGGTAAACCATCTAATCCAACTAGATTATTTTGGAAGTTTTCATATCAATACATATTTTTGTACTTCCAAGGCCATTTTGGGGCCCTAAACAGTGTTTTTTTGGCTTGCCACAATCAAAATATAAACAAAGTTAGAATTTGATGACATAATGTGTATTTATCGAAAATAACTTTTAACAAGCTATTATGCACCTAAAATGGAGCTCATATGCAAAAGTTACGACCCCGAGAAGTTGAGGTACCAACTTACCCATCAGGGCCCACATAACTTTTGGCGTTTCATCTCCTAGGGTTAGGTTTTTGGATGTCTGCAGTTTTGACATTCACAAGTAATGTTGAAAAGGCCTTTGAAGCCTCATTTTAATCATTTTTCTCAGACAAATGCACGTAGAAGCCACATCTCTTCTTAGAGATAGCTACCATCATTCGAGCAAGTTGTTTCAGTTTTTCATTTTTACAGTTTAAGCCTATTTTGTTTATTCAATAGAAGTTATTGTTCATTGGATATATATTGTTGTTCTTCATATCTCTATGTTATGGTATTCAATCTCTTATTCATTTTGTTCTGATCATAAATCTGGATCACACTTGTACATAACATAACTTAATGTTCATAAATTTTACATTCATATTATATTATTTCTAATTTTGGTCCCATTAAATAGCTGTAATTTAGTTTGAGTGTGCCATTTCAATCCAGTTATAAGTCACAATGTAAAAACTTGCTAGAATTAGGGAAAAGTTTGTATTGAAAAGAGGGGCTATAATGTGCCACTGCTAGAACAAGGGAAGGAAATTGAGTCATAAGTTAGTATCTAATTTAGGATATTGCACATGAGAATGATGGGATGCCACCATAAGTAATTTATCATATATTGGATTAACCTTGGACTCATTGTAGAATATTTTACTCCAAAGTTTTGAGGTACCCATATCATGGATTTTGTGAATCACATAGAATATTTTCAACCCTTTTGCATATGTTTATTATGTATTAAACTTGCATTAGATAAGTTGGTTTGGAAATCTTGTCAACAACCTAACTATATGTTTAATTAAGGATAGTTGTAATATTTTTGGCACTTAACTTGAACTAATGGAATATGTCTTTCTAGAGTTGGGCGGATCCAATCCTAGTTCAAATCATAACTTATACTAGAAGGGAATGCTTATTCAATTAGGGTATTTTACAAATGCAAGTTAAATTTATTTTTGAAGGGGATTTAGACAACATCCTAGGATTGCAAGTGTCATTTATTGGTGGTATATAGTTATTACGATCATGCAAATATAATTGGGTATTTCTTCTACATAAAATTAATTTTATGAGTAACTTCACTAATTTTCTTAAAGTAGTGTGTGCACTGCTTTCTTGGCAAAATTTCATCTATTTTTTTCCTTTTTTTTGGAAAATACATTGATTCTTATATTACTAAAATACCAATGAGTAGTAGTACCTACTAAGCCATCATTACATTGATTGAAGTATCCTCCCCAATACCTATACATGCAATAATTACAATTCCAAGAGATCTAACAAAAACTAAGATTCAAATATCTATAGAATCCAAAATGAAGAATATATTAATTTTAGTCATATTTTCATTGGGAAAACCTTTAAATATTTTGACACATCCCTTTTTCTACACGAAGGGCGGAGTGACCATCCTAATTAACTATCATACATTTTAGATAGATTCATAGTAGAAATAAGGATCCACAAAATGGACTGCTGGCTAGTACTATTGTGGCATACTTGTAAACATATTTTTATTGAAGCCCATACCTCCTTAGTGAACCAACACCTCAAATAAGGTTGGTGGGAATGTTTTCTATTCTTGCAATTATTGCAATTTCTGTAAGTTATTCCCATTTAGTTCAAAGCTCCACATGTAGAATAAACCATTTAAAAATCCTCGTTTTAAAGGAAACCATGCATCCCAAATAGTTTTCTCTTTCATCCCATTTATGCTTGTGACCTTTGAGATTCTAGTTTATATTAATAATATTTTCAATAGAAGTTTTGGGTATCATCTTTTGATACAAATATCCTGCCTTGTATATTGAGATTGGATCCCTCTAGATTCATTTCCAATAACTCCAATTCTTAGATAAATTTTTCTTAGAGAGAGGGGGAACAAGCCCAATCTTAGTCTTCTCTTATTTAGGAAATAATTCATAGTTAAAAAAAAGATGGCATGTAACTCTCTAATTAATCTCCACTCTCCACTATATACTTCCACTATAGCCAATCTTTTTTATGGACATCATAGAGATCCCATTTCATATAAGGAAAACTTACTTTTATCCTTGGTATGAACAAAATTACCTATAACGGATTGCATTGCGATTGTCTAAGCTTATAAACTTTTAGGTAATTAAGTTTTTTTTAATTCACCTCCTAGTGTGAACTATCCCTAGAAATATTATAGGGGTGCATTAAGTCTTTAGGATGCTTGTTTAATGACATAGGTCTATGTTTCTATTTTTCTACTTGAGTAGGTTGCAATGATTTTTAGTAAAATAAATTACATTGGCCATGGTCATCTTTCACCTATTGCTTTGGTCCCTAGGTACTTAGGATTGCTAGCATCAACATAATCATGCAAGCATATAAAATTATCTTAATACACTATATTAATGAAGGGGAGTTTTTTTTTCGTCACTAAAATCTTAAATGAGCACTATTATATGTAAAAGAAATGGCATAACCAACTACTTGATTTATGTTGAAGCACATGTAGAAAAACTTTTATATAGTTCCTATGAATTCTCTAAATGTGTAATTATGAGGCTCTTAGTTTTCTTGAAGGCATATATAAATGAAAAATGTATCTCTATATCTATTCCATTAAGTATCATAAGTGTTCATAGTGAATATGGATATGCAACATTGNTATACACAACCATGTATGTTGAGTTATAGAGAGTTATGGAGATAGTTTGTTTGGGGTATATACACAGAAGGAAACTCCTAAAATATATTAGGAGATAAGAAAAGGGGAGATGGAAAAATGAAGTTGGGATAAAACAATATTCAAAGATTATTAAAAAAAATGGTTAGAAGGTGGGGTTGGGATTCCAACCCTTGGGTCCCATTGATGTTGCACTACGTCTTGCAACCACATAGGTATAATATTCCCATGTATATTATGACGTCGACAAAGCTACCAGATCCATTGAGAGGATTCAACACATCTGTCAGCAAGTCCATGATATTTTTCATAAATCCAATGCTAAATACAAGCAGTTCCATGATCAACATCGGGTACCACACTAGTTTTAGGTGGGAGACAAGGTCTGGCTACATTTGCAAAAAGAGCACCTTACAGGTTCCCATAGGAAGCTCTGCCCAATTCACTATGGGCCTTACACTATCACCAAGGCTGTGGGTATAAATGATTTTGATATCCACACATCGCCATTCCTTGGCTTGCACCCAATGTTCAATGTGGACCTCCTTCGTCCATATTTTACACCATTATTGGACACCTTAGAGATCACATAACAATTGAAACAAACAGAGATCAACCTTTACTGCATCAAACATACATCCACTGATTAGATAGTGGACACACAGGTCAAGGGAAGTTGCCAGTAGAGGATCCAACTTTATCAGGTTGTCAAGGTCATGAAACTCCTACACCAAGGCAAGTGGCTCACCCAAGGAAAAATTCAACAGAAGTTTCCTCAACTGATGGGGGCACTCAATACAATGGATATCATTTATTCGTAAGGTGGGAGGACTGATCCAGGTGGATATTGGTGGCCACCCACCTATTTCAATTGGCTCCTGTTGACAGTTTTAGTTCATCAAGTTCTTATGTACTTCTTTGTAATTGTCAATTCTACACTTTTGGGGATGTATGAATCCCTACACATCTTCAAGGTGGATATTGGTGGTAAACCATCTAATCCAACTAGATTATTTTGGAAGTTTTCATATCAATACATATTTTTGTACTTCCAAGGCCATTTTGGGGCCCTAAACAGTGTTTTTTTGGCTTGCCACAATCAAAATATAAACAAAGTTAGAATTTGATGACATAATGTGTATTTATCGAAAATAACTTTTAACAAGCTATTATGCACCTAAAATGGAGCTCATATGCAAAAGTTACGACCCCGAGAAGTTGAGGTACCAACTTACCCATCAGGGCCCACATAACTTTTGGCGTTTCATCTCCTAGGGTTAGGTTTTTGGATGTCTGCAGTTTTGACATTCACAAGTAATGTTGAAAAGGCCTTTGAAGCCTCATTTTAATCATTTTTCTCAGACAAATGCACGTAGAAGCCACATCTCTTCTTAGAGATAGCTACCATCATTCGAGCAAGTTGTTTCAGTTTTTCATTTTTACAGTTTAAGCCTATTTTGTTTATTCAATAGAAGTTATTGTTCATTGGATATATATTGTTGTTCTTCATATCTCTATGTTATGGTATTCAATCTCTTATTCATTTTGTTCTGATCATAAATCTGGATCACACTTGTACATAACATAACTTAATGTTCATAAATTTTACATTCATATTATATTATTTCTAATTTTGGTCCCATTAAATAGCTGTAATTTAGTTTGAGTGTGCCATTTCAATCCAGTTATAAGTCACAATGTAAAAACTTGCTAGAATTAGGGAAAAGTTTGTATTGAAAAGAGGGGCTATAATGTGCCACTGCTAGAACAAGGGAAGGAAATTGAGTCATAAGTTAGTATCTAATTTAGGATATTGCACATGAGAATGATGGAATGCCACCATAAGTAATTTATCATATATTGGATTAACCTTGGACTCATTGTAGAATATTTTACTCCAAACTTTTGAGGTACCCATATCATGGATTTTGTGAATCACATAGAATATTTTCAACCCTTTTGCATATGCTTATTATGTATTCAACTTGTATTAGATAAGTTGGTTTGGAAATCTTGTCAACAACCTAACTATATGTTCAATTAAAGATAGTTGTAATATTTTTGGCACTTAACTTGAACTAATGGAATATGTCTTTCTAGGGTTGGGCGGATTCAATCCTAGTTCAAATCATAACTTGTACTAGAAGGGAATGCATATTCAATTAGGGTATTTTGCAAATGCAAGTTAAATTTATTTTTGAAGGGGATTTAGACAACATCCTAGGCTTGCAAATGTCATTTATTGGTGGTATATAGTTATTACGATCATGCAAATATAATTGGGTATTTCTTCTACATAAAATTAAGTTTATGAGTAAGTTCACTAATTTTCTTAAAGTAGTGTGTGCACTGCTTTCTTGGCAAAATTTCATCTATTTTTTTCCTTTTTTTTGGAAAATACATTGATTCTTATATTACTAAAATACCAATGAGTAGTAGTACCTACTAAGCCATCATTACATTGATTGAAGTATCCTCCCCAATACCTATACATGCAATAATTACAATTCCAAGAGATCTAACAAAAACTAAGATTCAAATATCTATAGAATCCAAAATGAAGAATATATTAATTTTAGTCATATTTTCATTGGGAAAACCTTTAAATATTTTGACACATCCCTTTTTCTACACGAAGGGCGGAGTGACCATCCTAATTAACTATCATACATTTTAGATAGATTCATAGTAGAAATAAGGATCCACAAAATGGACTGCTGGCTAGTACTATTGTGGCATACTTGTAAACATATTTTTATTGAAGCCCATACCTCCTTAGTGAACCAACACCTCAAATAAGGTTGGTGGGAATGTTTTCTATTCTTGCAATTATTGCAATTTCTGTAAGTTATTCCCATTTAGTTCAAAGCTCCACATGTAGAATAAACCATTTAAAAATCCTCGTTTTAAAGGAAACCATGCATCCCAAATAGTTTTCTCTTTCATCCCATTTATGCTTGTGACCTTTGAGATTCTAGTTTATATTAATAATATTTTCAATAGAAGTTTTGGGTATCATCTTTTGATACAAATATCCTGCCTTGTATATTGAGATTGGATCCCTCTAGATTCATTTCCAATAACTCCAATTCTTAGATAAATTTTTCTTAGAGAGAGGGGGAACAAGCCCAATCTTAGTCTTCTCTTATTTAGGAAATAATTCATAGTTAAAAAAAAGATGGCATGTAACTCTCTAATTAATCTCCACTCTCCACTATATACTTCCACTATAGCCAATCTTTTTTATGGACATCATAGAGATCCCATTTCATATAAGGAAAACTTACTTTTATCCTTGGTATGAACAAAATTACCTATAACGGATTGCATTGCGATTGTCTAAGCTTATAAACTTTTAGGTAATTAAGTTTTTTTTAATTCACCTCCTAGTGTGAACTATCCCTAGAAATATTATAGGGGTGCATTAAGTCTTTAGGATGCTTGTTTAATGACATAGGTCTATGTTTCTATTTTTCTACTTGAGTAGGTTGCAATGATTTTTAGTAAAATAAATTACATTGGCCATGGTCATCTTTCACCTATTGCTTTGGTCCCTAGGTACTTAGGATTGCTAGCATCAACATAATCATGCAAGCATATAAAATTATCTTAATACACTATATTAATGAAGGGGAGTTTTTTTTTCGTCACTAAAATCTTAAATGAGCACTATTATATGTAAAAGAAATGGCATAACCAACTACTTGATTTATGTTGAAGCACATGTAGAAAAACTTTTATATAGTTCCTATGAATTCTCTAAATGTGTAATTATGAGGCTCTTAGTTTTCTTGAAGGCATATATAAATGAAAAATGTATCTCTATATCTATTCCATTAAGTATCATAAGTGTTCATAGTGAATATGGATATGCAACATTGTTTGCCATAACTTAAATTTGTTGATTAAATTAGGAGGCCGATTAAAGTGGCCATAATCAATTTGGCTTAATTTCGTATCTTCTATGGTGTTATCCATATGGTTTATATGACTAAATGATGGTGATATCATGTCTTTTGTTTATACCTTTGCGATTGGTTTTTACAATAAAAATCATATCAATATGAGTTTCTTAGTGGCTTGTAAGAGCAAATCTAGTTGGAAACCAAAAATTAATTAGGTTCTCATTCTTTCCCTCAAACTTGGAAATGGATTATGTTTGAATTTTAAACATATAAGTTATCATGAATTTCATTGCTTATGATTTCATTTTATAGTTTATATATTTTGTTGACTTGTAAATTAAGATTTTGTTTCAATTTTGAATATATAAACTCTCATGGATTTTATTGCATATGATTTCATTTTTTTGAATAAAGTGTATATTATTTTGACTTGTAAACTAAATAGTATAATTTCAATAATTGGCATTATCTTTGGATGGATTATATTTTTCTTTTTTAAAAGAAAAAAAAAATGATTATATTATTACTTTTTATCATACAATTTTCATCATCTATATAATATTTGAATAATGATATACTATGTACTTATATGACTTGAAATTGAATAATAATTATATGTATATCTTTTCATATAATTATATTAAACAAAATTTTTTCTTGCAAACCATAAGGATCAATCCTAGAATAGTACTTTGTCCATCTACCCATATGCTTATCTCTTTGTTTCTTAGTATTTGTGTGCTTTATTGTAAGTTGTAGGTATAGTCTCATGCAATATAGTATGCCCCATTCTCTATGACACCATTCCCGCACTCTTACTCTAATTGATATAGTATTATGAAATTTTTTTACCATGAGATTATAATGGTATATTCAATTTTTATATTTTTTATTTTATATAAACTAATATGTAATGCATAGATGTTTTGTGTTTTTTTTTTTCATTCTCTTTATCATGGTATGAAAATTTTTATCTTTCATTATCTTTATTATATATTTAAAGTTATTTATCTTTATAATTTATTTTTTTATTCTTTTGAACATTACTTCATATATTACATAATAAATTAAGAAATAAATAAACAAATGCATTAATATTCTTATAAGAGAGAGTCAAAGAGCAATGAATGAAGCCCCGTGCCAACGTGAGTAAAGTGAGAAATAATATAGGCCTTGGCTCCAACCAAAAAATTGTAAAATCTTTACGATTATATGATTTATACTTTTTTCTATAAATTATACTTTTGCATTTTTTATATTACCATTTTCTTTATGCAAAATGTTCTAGAGAGTAAATACAAATCTTATGGAGTAGTCTTTTTACATGGCTATAAGTACATCTTTTTCAGTGTTTAAAAAAAAAACCTTTCTGCAACTTATTTTTATTG
>JZKD02S1557565.1:0-10377 GCA_000966675.3 Picea glauca | reverse complement strand
TTTAATAAGTAAATTATGAAAAAGTAATTTACATATTGAAAAAAATAATTTAAAAATATCTAAAATAATAAAATAAAAAAAAAATCTAAATTAAACCACACAAAGTTACTAATTAACCCAACTAAAATCAAAGGAAATAAAAAAATAAAAATCTTGCAGTTTGTTAGGATTTTACATTTTATTTGCAAAATGTTATTGACTCTATTATAAATAGAAATGAATTAACACTAAAAACAAAGGAAATAAAAAAATAAAAATCTTGCAGTTTGTTAGGATTTTACATTTTATTTGCAAAATGTTATTGACTCTATTATAAATAGAAATGAATTAACTTGTGATTCGAGTATATATAAAAATGGCTTAATTTGTGATTATATTATAAATAAAAATGACAAATAAAAATGGGTTAGCTTGTGATTACATTATAAATAAAAATGACTTTGACTTGTGGCTGTATACGATTATGTTTAAATATAGTTTTGAGTTTGTGGGTAAATGCATTTTGTTCAAGATTGTATTATTATCAATTTTATTCCAAATGGTGTTGATTTATGGTTGACTTGATTATAAATGAAGTGTATATTATTGGTAATTTAAGAGAGTTTATGATTATTTTTAAATATAATTTTTAATAAAGATTTCTAATTTTAACAAAGATATTAAGAAAATGTAGTTTGATCTTATATTGTTATTAATTAGGATGTAGTAGTATAAATGTTTTATAAATTGATTTTTTTTTAGATTGCTTAAATAATGGGAAGGGAAACCTATATTGTTTTCCTAAAATTTAGTACAAATTTTATGGATTGATGGAATTTCATATATAAGATGTTGATATTCCACAATTAGATTTCACTAGGGGTATTCAAGGGCGTTGAATCCATTTTTACATTAAAAACAACAATTTCATCAATCAAAATTACAATTTTGACAAATATTTCCTAGTCGAATTCTAATCGTATAATTTTTAACTTTCATTAAAGAAATATAAAATGTCCTTTACAAAAACATGCACTATGAATAAATACTACATTATTGAGGTCTATCTCTGCACTCTAGGTCTATGTCTACACTAGAGCATTCACTAACATAGGAAAGTTAAGATATGGCCAATTAAATTAATTTCATTCAAAAGGCATACTATTTAATGTAATATTGGAGTAATTGCTCTATCATTTAATAACCCTATCCTCTTGTCACTCTACCTCTCTCATTGCCATCCTGATTGTTTGAGCCTCTTGGACATGGATATGGGAGGGGGTTTCCCTCCCCCTCCATCTATTGAAGTGACCACTTTCCATGCACTAATTGCTTCCCTTGCCAAGTTGTCCCATAAAGTTGTGCCATTAGGATTTTCCAAAAAGTTGAATCAGATCCTTGAGGTCAAGATTCCATCCTCAATGCCTTAGCTCAATTATTTGGATCTTATGGAAAATGGTTTCATTGATATTTTACGATCCTTTATCCCTTTCCAAAAGCAATGGATCTTTGGATACAAGAAAGCTAGATGTAAATGATCAAAGGTAAGATAACATACTACTTTTGTGGGTGAGGATTTTATGCATTTCTATTTGAGATGAAAGAAGACATAATTATTATGTTCCAAAATGGGCCATACTTCATGATACAAGGAGGAATGTATTTAAATAGATGGAAAACATATTTTGACCTTGAAGCACAGATATTCCATCCATAGTTTTAGTTTTCGTTTGACTACCTCACCCACCACTACATTTTTGGGAAAATCAATCTTTGAAGTCCATTATAAACAATTTGGGTAAATATATTGATAAATATGAACCCAATTCATTGCATGTGCAATAATATGTGTCAAAGTGGATCTAGAAAAAGGACTTCCTAAAGCAATAACCCCACTGCTGGACAACTAGACTCATCTGGAAAAACTAGACTATGAAAAGATATATTTTAAATGTAAATCATGCCATGAATATGTCTATTTCTCCAAAGATTGAAAAAATGCATCTACTAGGAAAACACCTTTGGAAAAATATGAACAATGATAGTTGGATAATAAGAAATTTTGAAACAATCAAGTAGCCCCCTCTATAGCCAATACTTAGAAATGAAATTCATCTTCCTCCTTGAACCACTATGTATTCCTTTTACATCTAGAGGAAGATCCTTCAGTAACAACTTCAATCCCTTCCTGGATTTTTCATTTCCCTCCTGCTCCTCCTCATCCTCCTCCTCTGCCTCTCACCCCATAATATTTTGTGTTTCCAATCTACAAAAACTCACAGGTGGAAACTTTGCTTACCCCTAAGTTTGATCTGACAACTAAAAGTATCAAAGATTCGCATGTAGAAATAGATTTAGTTCCATACAATTCATCCATGTAGCCAAGTGGAATACTCACAAGGATTAAGGAATACAAACACGAGGATGAAGAAGACCGTAAATAATAATGTCTTCTAAATAAGTTAGGGAGGAAAACAATCAAGGAAATAGGAAAGAAACAACCAACAAGGAGAAAAGATTAGGATCCAGGAATCATTTGGAAGTCCACTAGTATCTGAACCCATGTTTTTTTCCATTAAAATACCCAGAAAGCAAGTGTCATCGGAGATATAATTCATGTTATTTTTTTATTATCTATTATTAGGTTTCTTTTCAATTTACTAGATAGCCATAACATAAGTAGGATCACTGAGAGAAACACAATCAAAAGATACACAACATTTATCTCGGGAAACCCTCATGGGGGAGAAAAACCAACAAAAACTTCCTTAATATAGATAACCAATAAAATGCGAAGATAATAAACCAAAACACTACAGAATATCCAACACTGAGCAATGTGCCTCTCTCTTCCTTCTTCTCCCAACTGCAACTACCAAAATTGCACACTTGATGAGCGAATGAGTGAGTAATCAAATGAGGCACTGGATTCATTTATTTATACAAACTGGTAGGTACTGGAAAGGTGTCTTCTCATTGGGCAGGGATGAGTTGTATTCTTAGTGGTTAAAACCACTCTAATTAGGCCTGCGGGCTGACTTATTAATTTACATAATACAATTAGAGTTTGACCAATCCGCAATGGGGGATTTGGTCAATTACAATGCTTTTCATGATCAATCCACAAAAGGGGATTGATCTATTTAATAATGAATCAATAATAAATAGAATACTTTTTGTATTTACAATATTTCAACACTCTCCCTTAACAAGAAGGGTATTCTACAAACACAACTCAATACAACATCATCAGGAGAGAGAGAGAGGGAAGAAACATAAACAACATCTGGAACATTGAATGACATATCTATAAATCATCAAAAAAAAATCTCATCATCATCGTTCACAACATGGAGATGGAGTAGCATCATCATCCTCATCAACATGAGGCTAAAGTAACATCATTATCATCATCTTTAGCATGAGGCTAAGTAACATCATCATCTTCTTTAGCATGAGGCTAAAGTAATATCATCAACATCTTTAGCATGAGGGTAAAGTAACATCATCATCTTCAAATTTAAAGATGAAATTCCATCGTCGTCATCATCTTCAACAAGAAACTGAAGTGGCATCATCATCATCATCTTCAACAAGAAGCTGAAGTGGCATCATCGTCATCATATACATCAGCATGGATTAGCATAACACTAATACATTACCATCATCAATAACAACACAAGGATGATACAACATCAACAACAATAGTATCATGAAACGAAGGATGGAGCATCATCAACATCATCACTAGGATGGAAATCTTCAGCACGAAGTTGGATTCTCAACAACATCAGTACGAAGATGGAAATATTTAGCACAAGGCTGACATCAAAACAACATCAGGACGAAGATGGAAATCTTCAGCACGAGGCTGGCATCACAACAACATCAACACAAAGATTGAAATCTTCAGCACGAGGTTGGAATCAACAACATCAACACAAAGATGGAAATCTTCAACACTAGGCTGACTTCAACAACATCAACACAAAGTTGGAAATCTATAGCAATAGGTTCACATCAACAACATCAACACAAAGATGGAAATGTTCAACACTAGGACGGCATCAACAACATTAACATGAAGCTAGAAATATTCAACACTAGGTTGACATCAACAACATCTTATGGTACTCTAACCAGGGGTGATTTTAATAACCCCCCCCCCCCCCCTAAATTTATATATATAATAAATGGGCGAATCCCCATGATACATAGGAAAAAATGAAGGCTATTTTATCAATTATTTAATATTTATATATAATTTTTTGGCGAATCTTTTAGTCGATTATATAATCTTGTAAAATCTTGGTGAATCTTTCACTGAATTACAAAATCTTGTAAACTCTTGGCGAAATTTTCACTGAACTATAAAACCTTGTAAAGTCTTGGAATTGTTTTTGATAAAGTATAAAACCCATATATAATAATAGGGAAATGTGTTCATTAAACTGTAATATACTCATTTTACATATTTGGAAAAAGAAACATAGTTTTTCCATCCTTTAGACATTGTTGCAAGCATCAAGGGTTTTGTTTTTCAAGGTTGCTCCAAGGGATTACATGACATCAAGGGTGGAAACTAGGGAAGACTGTCCCAACTGGAATGAACAACTGGTTTTTATTCAAAGGTATACAATTTGTGAGGGAAGGTATAATTCAACTTTCCTGTATCACATTAGATTATTGGAACATTTCATAGGTACTCATCGACTCAATATGCCCTATTTTATTTGGCAAATCCTAGTAAAAATGTCTAAGAAGGTCAAATCCAATCCTGCTAAGGTTGACACCATAATTGTTCACTGTTCTTTGATTAAATTACTCATCATTGAAGAACTAAAGAAAAGGAAGAAAACATGGGGTTATTTTTTTGTTTAGGTCTGAGTTCACCTATGAAAAAGATCTTGAGAATCCTCTTGGAAAGAATAAGAGAGTCAAGAAATGTAAGCAACCTATTGCACTTGATACATCAGAGGCATCCACCAGAAGGAAAAGGATAAGGATATATTTCCTCGATGATCCTAAGGATGAAAAAATGGTCAGAATGAAAATAGATAAAGTGATTTATTGGAAGGAGAGGCTTAAGGCCTATAGAGTGTTATATAGATTTCTGAAGAAAGAGAATGCTACCTTGAAAGCCTAGATTGCAACAGTTTCCTCACAGAAAGACAAGTACAAAGAGAAATCTAAGAAGTTGTCTAAGAAGGCTAAAACATACTTCGTATTTAGTGTTAAATTTTTCAATAAGTACATGATCATGAGGAGAAAGTGGTTGTACTTAAAAATAAATAACCAGAGGAGACCAACTCATCCAGTTGAGGCTATTCAACAAGAATGAGGTGATCCAAGCCCTGATACATTTTTGCAATTTTGGCCCTTACTATATGTATGGCATATATTTCTCATTATTTAGTACTGCCTCCCTACTTTCAAGATTTTGACCAATAGTTTTGGCTTGTTACCAAGTGAATTTTCAAATTGAAACTATGTTGGCCTTGAGTTTTCCCAACATTTGTTTATGACATACCAGAACTACTCTGATGAATTTTCTAAAAACCAAAATTGCATTTCTTGTAAAGTGATCATTGGAAAAGCAACAAGATACAAGGAATGCATTGTACTCAATGCATACAATAATGACACATATATCCATTAGAATGAAACTATAGATTCAAAACTAGAGAAATCATATTTGTTGGTGACCATGCATGAGCTATTGTTGATTCAACTGCTGCAACAATTTGTTTTATTACTTTATTTCAAGCTCCAAACTCTTGCCTGATATAGTTGAACACTTGGGAGGGGGGTAATTTGTAACATAATCGATATTGCTAAGGCCTTCATGCCTTAAAATTCTTCAATTCCCCCCTCCGTTTTCACTTACGCTCACCACACCCATGTCTTAAGGGCCTCCTTCACAAAGGATAACTGTCACACCACTACACCCATAGTTGAAAATGTTTCAACTTCGTTGCACCCACACAAGGTTTTCTTTGCAATGAACTATGCAAGAAGGCAATAAAATCCCCCATACACTAGCATTAGGCTCAATCGACATTTTTTTGATGAACCCATGGGATTCATCCAAGCACCCAACATGGCCAAGAAGAAAAAACATACATCCATAATGCTACGGGGTAGGCCTAATTTTATGATGATCTCAAATAATACAATCAAAGGATTTCCATCCTTCATATATAAGACCTACATGGTTGTAGGTAGACAAAATATCTATGAAGGTGATATTGTTTGGTATAAATCCTACCTCTTTCATCTTATCAATGAATGCAATGGAATCACCACCATGTCCATGCATATCATACCCTGTGATCATTGCATTTCATGTGGATATATCTCCTTGAGATATTCTATCAAACAAAAGACATTCATTTTCTATACACCCACATTATGCATACATATAAATGAACGAACTCTCAAAAAAATCATTAAACCCTATTGCACTTCTAATGTTGTAACCATGGATCTCCTTATCATGTTGCATAGCTTCCAAGTAGGAATACATTGGTATAACAATAGAGATGGTGATAGAGTCTAGTCCCATTCATGTTACTTGCATATGTCAAAAGAGTTTCAAGGCCATATCACTCTGCCTATCCTCAACTTAGCCTGCCATTATTGTAGTCCATGAAAATACATTCTTTTGTGAAATCCTATCAAATACCTTTTGTGCATTCTATGTATTTCCAAACCTCACATACATACCCTTGTTGACCACCTCACCTCCTTGTCGACCAAAAGCTACGATCAGCCCTTGCAACCTCCATGTATGTTGGTTGGTCCCTACACACCCTTGCAACCTCATGACTAGATCATGAATCCCTCAACATTTTCCCTTGTGGCACGAAAAGTGTATACGACGGAAATTGTTACAGAAATATCAATATTACAAATTTGGTATGAAATATATGTGGTATTGCATCGATGTAAGGTAAGGTATTGTAATAAGGTTGTAATTATTATTTTTTTTATTATTATTTATGTGTGTTTTTATATGTGGTATTGCATCGATGTAAGGTAGCAAGGATGTAAGGTAGTAAGGTATTGTAATTATTTTATTATTATTATTATTTATTAATGTTTTTAAATTTTTGAATATATATAAGTGATTTGTAAAGTACGAATCATATATATGTGTATAGTATTTAATTAAAAAAATGTAAAAGAGGATGACAATAATAACATTTGTTGGTATTTTTAGATTCAAATAATGTACGTATAATTGAATTAACTTAGAGTTGTTTTTATGGTAACTAGTGCCTTTGGTTTACCATGTGATTTAATGATGATTCCTTTGATTGAAAACAACTTTTTGTGTAATGAATATTTTAAATTTTCGATGTTTATTTTAAATTTTGAATTCATTTCTTTATAAAAATTGCATCTAGTTAAATGTCAATGCCATTATTATGAGAGTTTGAAATTCATTGTTGCAAATAGTTTAATTGTTGAAATGCATTTGTGATGGCCCGAACGACACTCTCCAACCCAACATACCCCACAGGGTCTCTGCGCCTGACCTCTCGGTCTTAAGGATCGTTCAAAGTTCACCTTTGAGCCGAAGCACTCCTTTGGACTCCCAATGGAATCCATGTGAAAAACCTGGTCCACAGGTCCTTTCTTCACCCTGTCATGACCTCTACACACACCTATGACTTTTCTCGATCTTAATTTTAGGGTTTTCGGGGTTTTGTCCTTTCCGCTATCAAGAGTTCCTCTCCTCTCGACTCCCCGATCTCCGATGAGCTCCCATCCAGCCTTATCCCCTCCTGGCTAGAATCTCTAGTCCATGTGACTAGTTCTCATAGGACCACAGCCTTATATTTCTTTCGTCAGGGTTTTGGGCTTAAAAATCCCGATGAGCTCTTTTCCTCGCTAGTTCTCCAGGCTAAGCTCGTGGTCCATGTGACCATCCCCCTATATGAATGCAGCCATACCTCCTCATCGGGGTTTCGAGCTTTCCAATTTTGAAACACATATGTCCTCAGGATTCGTGATTCCTTGAATCCCGACGCACGCTTTACGCACTAGCTCTCCTGGTTAGACTCTGGCCCATATGACCGTTATCCCTATGAACTCAATCTTATCCCTCATTGGGGTTTTGGGGTTTCCAATGCCAAAATGCATATGCCCACGGGATTCCCGATTCCTCGAATCCCGACTCTCCGCTACACTGACAATTGGCCCCTTAAACAACACTTTCCACTTTTATGATGTGTTGACAGCTGGTTCCCACAATGGCGCTTCCCCCTTGTCGGGGTTTCGGGCTTTCCAACACTGAAACTCACATGTCCCTTAGACTCGCGATCCTATGATTCCTGATATGCTTTGGCCTTAGCCCTTCCTGGCTATGCCCTAGTCCACACGACCACATTTCATATGACCGCGACCATATACTCTTGTCGGGATTTCGGACTTTCCAATGCCAAAACGCGTATGTCCATAGGACTCGCGAAATGTCGATCCCCGATTTGCCGATGGACGACCTCCTGTCAACCTTCCCCTAATGGCTCTGATTTCTGCCACGTGTCCTCTCCAAATGGATGGTTCAGATCACCTCTCAGGATTTAGAGACCTTTGATGTCCCGATTCTTTCAACCTCAGGAACTCCGATGCGCCAAAGTACCGACCCTCTTTGGATTTCTGACATCTGTCTCCCCAAACGGACGGCTCAGATTTTATCGGGATTTTCACTATGGACTTCCCCGATCTCCTATCCATGGAACTGCCGATATCCCAACTCTCGATGCTTCGATCTCCACCAACGGATGGTCCAGATCACTCTGATGTTTCGAGACTTGAAGTGTCTCGATTTTCTCCACTTCGAGAATCCCTATTTCTCGATGAATTCTATCCCGATGACTACTCCTCTTGTTGGGATTTCTCCTCTACTATTCACGAAGGCTTAACTCCCTTGCAATTCTCTGCAAATCCGACGATTGTTGGGTCTCCAAATCAAGATCCAACGATCTAGATCTGTTCTTCCTGTGTGCTTACTCCAGAGGATAAACTCTACGTGCCTTCACCTGATCCAACGACTGACGAGTTCTTCACTCTAGATCGGATGAATTTCATTGCTCCTCCTAAGCTTCTGCGCACTTCCTTCCTACACTTGGAAGAATTATACATTCTCAAAGGCCTCGACCTTTGTGCTCTTTTTCCTCTGCGAGCTCCATGACCTTGAGCTTCCCTGCACGTAATAAAACCGTTGCTCCTCCTAATCTTTTCCTGTAGCTTTGACCTCCACAGAAACTCATCCTTGTTCCTTTCTCCCACAGATGGAGAATGTAATTCCCTCCTAGCTATCCTTCTGGTCCAACAACCTCTTGCTGAGCCTTTTCAGGGTGTTCAAAAACCTTTTGAAGATCCCTTAGTGGATTCTTTCCTTAATTACAGAACTCAAATATTTCTCTTCTCTTCTATGCCTGTCTACACACTGACTCAATGCCCTCCTGGAAGAGTATCTTCTCCCAGAACGTTCAGCATTCCTGTCCTCTTGTGCACCTATGCACCCTCTCAATGCCCACCTGGAAGACCTCTCAGAATCCTCAGTGATTTTGTCTTCTATCTAAACTCACAACAGAGTTCCTCCCACTGCTCCTTGTGTCTGTGCTCAATGCCCACTTGGCAGAGCCTTTACAGAACTTACAGCTAAGTTCTGTCTGCAACTGTGTCTCTCCTACACAACCTTTCCTCCAAGTTATTCAACAACCTTGAGGTCTTCCTTGAGTTGTTGATTTCATCTCTTGTGCCACAACACGTCTTTGTCTGAACCCGTAGTGTTCAGAAGTGCATCCTCTGTGCACGACTATCAGAATTCGCAATGTTCTGTCACACCCTCCTGTGTGAAGCCTCAAAGACCTTCACCTGAAATCCAACCAACTCCTACAAATGCACAACTATAGTATACATCTACAACATAAGAGAACACTCACAAACATTCACATAACACATAATTCATGCAGGAAAAACTACTCTTTGTATTAATGATGGCAAAAGCATGTATTTACAATGTGTTCCTGAGCATGGCCTGTAACAAGGTATCGACTCTTCCCTCTTATCCTCTCTAACGCAGAACTCTCCTACCTCAACTTCTTCGACTTACTTCCAAAATGAGATACTCTAAATCTCTTTTACCTGAGGGGGCTCTTAGAGCTCTTCCCTCCAACCTACCTACCCTATTCAATTACATTGAATGGGCTGTCTAGTCCAGAATCAGATCTAGATCTCAGCCATTACACACATTAATGGTCGATCTTATCTACATCCTGCACAAAGGCACGGATTCCCAGCTCAACAACTTAAGCATCAAAGTTACATTGAATTCAAATTTCAAATGAGGTTGTGCCTCTCTTCAACACACGATTTGAATTTGCT
>JZKD02S1557554.1:0-10377 GCA_000966675.3 Picea glauca | reverse complement strand
GCACCTTATAATCCCTTCAAAAGGGTAGATAGTCATTAAATGTCATCCTTCAAAACACTTTATTGATCCAGATTATTTTGAGAATGAAATGAAGGAAGAGATATAACAATGAAATATACAAAGATATTGCAATAAACATAGAGATACAATAATGCACAATTTTTATTAATGACAACAATGTACATAAACTGTAAAAATACAGAGTGAATGAACTCGCTAGAATGGTGGCAACTTATCTCTGAGAAGAGATGTGATGGCTATGCTCATTCGCAAGAAGATGATGATGTTTACAACGAGGCTCTAAAGGCCTTTTTAACATAAATAAAATCCAAAACCCTAACCTCAGAATATGAAATGCCAAAAGGTTTGTGGGCCCCGATGGGGGTAGTTGATACATCAACTTCCCAAGGGCATAACTTTTGCATACGATATATGTTTGGGGTGCATGATAGCTCGTTGGAAAGGTCTATCTGAGTACTACACATTTACCCATCTTACACTCTATAAATTTTGTAGTTTGACTATGACAGGCCCAAAAAACGTTTTTTAGGGCCTCAAAACGGCCCCGAAAGTTTAGGACCCGAAAAGATGTGGAAAAACAATGAAGGTGGAAACCCCTATTTTGGGCCAGCAGAATAGGTGGGTGGCCACCGATTTCCACCTAGATCATTCTTCCCCCCTTGAGAAGAAATGGTATCCATTGCATCAAGTTCTTGAGGAATTTTTTGTTGAATCTAAACCTTGGTGAGTTGTTTTCCTTGTTGAAGAATTTGCCATGCTTAGCTTCATGATGGTTGTTATGAACCCATTGTTGGCAGGGTTGGATTTGTTTAACCAATATAGCTGCATGATTTGCTTGAGTGTGGGAGGACTCTATCGGTGAAGATGCAACATGAAGAACGTGAAGGAATTTGTTATAACTTGGTTTGACTAGGCAATGTGGAGGCACCCCCATAGGTGCAGTAGGAATATCTCGTTGCTCTTCTATAATCTTGTTAATATGATTATGTTGGATAAAAAGGTCTTGGACCGAGGCTACAGTGGTTGCAATGTCCTTCTCTTCTGACCATATTGTGAAGAGGCTAAACTTTGCAGTATAAGAGATTACTTTATGGCACTGTTTTGTCAGGACAATAGTTGGAACTACCTCTGGTATCCTGTAAAGATGACCCCCCAGAGTAACAATGACGCTACATGGTCGAGACTCATAAACAACATGACGCTTCCACATATATGACTAGCCTAACAAAACATCACATACTTCCATTGGGGAAACATCACACAGTATCTCATCCTTGAAGGGCTTGATGTTGTATGACAGGTGGCACTGTCGGCTGACACGAATATCTCGTCCCTGGCAAAGCTATCCCATGTTGTATGGTTGTGGGTGTGGTGTTGTAGGCAAATCCAACTACTTGGTGACCTATGCTAAGATGAGGTTCTTATGGCTTTCGCTATCAATAATAAAATGCAACGGGGTCCCCTTCACCCACATCTATGAATGGAAAAGGTGCTCCCCCTCCTCGGGATCCTCGAGTTCTTTTGATTGGATTGTTGCGGTCATGATAGTAGCAGTCAGTTCTGCATCAATTATTTGTCTCCTTTCATTATTATCTGAATCAAAGTTTGAGTCGGGGTTCGACTTTATTTCTTTGAGCTCAGACACCGATGACTTTTTTAGCGACATTCATCGGTGTTGTGCCAAGGGATTTTGTGGAAGTTGCATGACTTCCCGGTGTCTTTCTTCATCTTCTTGCTTCTCTTCGTTTCCTACGGCTTGGATCAGTTGTCTTGAGGTTGGCTATTCTATGGATTAGGGTTGCCTTTACCATACTTTGGTTGTTGCGGATTTGCAGACCCAAATTCCCACTTGTTCTAATGCTTAAATTTCTGCTTGATTTTGACAACATATCAATAAGCAGCTCCCGGTGATGATATATCCAGAAACTCCTTTTATGTTTGGATGTACCTGTGTAGAGCCCCACAGAATTTTAGAACCAAATGTTTCTCATAGTCTTTGATACCTAGCTTGGTGTTCAAGGTATGGAGGGTATTTGTGAACTCCAACACAGTTTGACCCCTCTCTTGATGCATCGTGGTCCATCTCATGTATTGGTCATCATAGTTTCCCACAAGGTAATATTTCTCCTTCACCACATCCATAAAAAAATCCCAAGTGGGATCAACCCCAAATATTCCAGACTCTTCTGTGGAATTTTTTTCCCAGTAAGTTTCCCACTAATGCTTGACATGGGGGAGTCCTTAAGGAGTGCAAAGGTGATCTTTTCTCTATCAGAAAAATTGTAAACAAAGAAATAACCTTCTCACAAATTTAACCATTTTTCCAAATCATCTGCATCAATCTGACCTTCAAATACGAGAATATCAAAATTAACTTGTACCTTGAATGGGAAAGCGTCTCTAAAGCAACTGCTTGACGAAGACGTGCATGTTATTGTCGGCAATCGTTGAAGAATTTGGGAAAAAAACTCCATCATTTCGTTCCTCTGTTGCGCGAGGGATTCCGCGAGCAAAAGATTGATGGGATATTCTACTCCCTCCTCTCTCTTCTCTTCTACCATGGGAGGCCTCTTGGGTTGGCGAGAGTGGTTTTCCTCAAGAGAAACTAGCTTGAGACCCAACTCTCTATACCCTGACCTCGTCGGGGATATGCACTAAGAAACGAAAAGGAGTAGCCTACTCTAATACCACTGATCCAATTTATTTTGAGAACGAAATGAAGGCAGAGATATAGCAATGGAATATACAATGATATTGCAATAAACACAAACATACAATAATGCACGATTTTTATTAATGACAACAATGTACAGAAACTGTAAAGATATAGAGTGAATGAACTCCCTAGAATGGTGGCAGCTTATCTTTGAGAAGAGATTTGATGGCTACGCTCATTTGCAAGAATATGATGATGTTTACAATGAGGCTCTCAAGGAATTTTTAACATAAATAAAATCCAAAACCCTAACCCCGTAGATGAAATGCCAAAAGGTTTGTGGGCCTCGATGGGGGTAGTTGATATGTCAACTTCCCAAGGGTGTAACTTTTGCATACAATCTTCGTTTGGGGTGCACGATAACTCGTTGGAAAGGTCTATCCGAGGACTACACATTTTTTCATCGCACTTAGGCTAAATCATATAATGTGACTATGGCGGGCCCAAACAATGTTGTTTAGGGCCTCAAAATGGCCCCTGAAGTTTAGGACCTAAAAAGATGTAGAAAAATTGCCAAGGTGGAAACCCCTGTTTTGGGCTAGCGCAATAGGTGGGTGGCCACTAATTTTCGCATGGATCATCTATGTATAATTTTTGCTCCAATTATAGGTCCACATTATTGACTTTTCCTTAAACCATGTCCATGTCATTTTACCATAAAGGCTTGTGTCAAAGTTTTTAATAATTGTAATTCCTAAACCTCCTCTAGTCTTGGGATTCCATGAATTCTTTTAGGGTGATAAAGGGAATTCTATTTTCTAGTGAAGAACCCCCCGAAGAAAATGCTCTCGTAATTACTCGATCTCCTTTATGGCCTTTGTTGGTGTTGCAAAATAAAAAAATGCATAGATTGGGATGGATTGTAGAATTACATTCATAAGCACGATCCTCTTGGTTTTCTTTATTTTTTTTATTATTTCATCCTAGGACATACTACGCCTAAAGTTTTAAATCAAACAACCCCGTAGGTACTTGCTTAGGAGTAAGGATCTTGAGAAATTTAGGGTATGCTATTTTTCTTATATACCTCTATATTGACATGAAAAATATGTTATTGTTTTAAAATCCTTAATCTTTGTTCCTCAAATCTTTGAGGAAGGGGTCAAGGGAATTCCCAAATGCCTTAACCTCCATGATTGTGTCTTCTTCGATGAGAAGATTGTTATGAGAAAATTGTCAGTGAGAAATTGCCTCTAAGATTCCTATTGGTTTTATGCCTTTAACTTCTCTCATTTCCTTCATTCGTTTGGTGGTCTTATTGGGTCATTTTTCCAGAAGGATAAAGAGATAGTGGGATAAAGGATACCCTTTGATCTAGGTGGTCATATAGTGTAATTTTTGAAATGGTTCTAAGATTGGTATTTTTTAGGTTTTGGACTTCTTGCACATTTTTAGGGTTTTCCCATGCATTGTTTCACAATTCTAACGCCTAAATGAATAGTTTTAGGAACCAACTATAGATTTCTTTTAACAAGATGAATAAGATCAAGGGAGAAACAACACACATAAATGTATGGTCTCAAAAAGGTTCCCCTTTTTACATGCAATTCGTCCTCATCCAGGTCAATGTGCACACTCAACCCTAACTTCATGACAAGGTTGGGGTTGCTCCATCTTAGGGATTTTTGGAATTATTGTAAAAAAGTAGTTTTAACCTCTTGTTATGGGATTTTTTTAATATAAGCATTGCAAACACAACCCTTCTCATAGAAAAATACCAATATTCTTGCCATTGTATATGTGCAATGTTTTTCACCATTCTTTAAGTAACAGAATTTGGTTTTCACTACATCTATATGTTTTTTTTTCTCAAAAAAGAAAGAATTGTAATTTTATTAATTAAACAAAATTATATTTATTGTATGCCTCATAACATGTCTTGATTTATCAACTGATATCCACATCATGTAAAAACCTTCTCATATTCCCCCCTAGCACCAAAAAAGGTCATGTAGAATAACCATCATAAGGCTTCAGAAAAGTGTCACCATATAGCCTCTAGTATAACTCGAAATAATTCCAAAAATTGACAATAAAAAGGTTCCCATATAGACAATCATAAACCATTCCACCTAGGATTGGAATCACTAATGAACTTCTACATAAAATATACAATTATCATGTCATCACATCTAATATTCTCGACGAACCCAAGGGTGAAAAAAAATCACAATATAGATCAACACATGTATAATCAATAAAATGGAGGATGTTCATATTTAGAGGATTGGATATCCCTAGATTTTGATATATGCCATTGAGCCCCATCGAATAAGAGACTATCCTTGGACGATTCATTCACCAAAACATTCATTTCCCTAAAAACATGGACGAACAAAATTTGATTAAAATTAGCAACAATGTTTTGAACTCCTTTGAAGATGGGCCTCAAAAAGAAGTTTTCTAAAGAATACATCCCCTACATCCAATTAATCTCCACCAAAGAGTTCCAATTTTTTTGAATTTTAGGGACACCTTTTTTTGTTGCAAACAAGATAATAAGCTTCAAGGCCATAAGTTCTACAAAGTCATTGGAGCCTTTACCAAGACCGTATTTGTACTTTAAAACCTAGGATTCCCTCATGTGTGATTCCCCACCTGCACCACTAATTTGTGGGTATCCCTAAGAATCACCATTAAAATCATCCTAGCCTCTTGAACTATCCACCTCTCTCATGTCAATCTATCTTTGGGATTTTTCATTTTTTGTTTGCATCAAATAACTTAGGATGTTCAAGCCTTATAATGCACATTGAATAGCTAGAATAATATTGTGCTCAATCAAACTAGAATTTCTAGTGATTCATATGCCCCATGAAATGATAATTTGCAAAGCTTTGTATCCTTTAAACTCTCGTTCTCACACTAAGTCCTCAAATTTTCCTCAACTGAAAGACCCTTCCATGCATATTTCAATCCTATGAGAGATTCAACATGTTTCCGAACTTGCACAACATAAGGACATGAAATGAGCAAATGTTGAATATTCTCCTTTTCTTCCTTACAAAGTGAGCTCCTATTGGGACCATATCTATTTTTCTGCAACAAATGATCCCATGTGAGAACCTTAATTCTAAGTGTCAACCACATAAAAATCCTTAACTTTAATGGGCATTTAAAATTCCAAATAATCTTAAACCACCACTATGCATTCCCCATAGCATCAGCTTCGCATGGAACTTTATATCCAAGATTAGGAGTATCTCTATATAAGGGTTCCTTGACCAAATGGGTTTATTATCATAGATCTGTAGTCTTCTGGAGTAGTGGGTGGTTCATCCTCAGTGGGAACACGGATCTGGAATTGAGTCATGGTGATTCCATTTATTTTCTTCTTCATTTATGTGGTTCCTCTCTTGGGTTTCTTCGGTTGTTCAGGGTTTGATATATGCTCATGATCCGGCTCCTTTTGGTGGCTATTGATGTCTCCTTTCCTCCACTTGACATGGTTTGTTCCAGAGCTTTGAGGTCTTGCCTTGGGTGAGCGGTGTCGCAGTTCGGCACTTTGAGGTCCTGTTGGGAGGGCAAGTTGTTTCTGATCACTTGTTGGTCGAGGTTTCCATTGATATTGTTTCTTTTTGGTCTTGTCGATCTGAGGGTTTCATACCTCTCTGACCTAGTCCTTCCGGCCTTCTGGGTCTGTTGGGAGTACATTTTTTGGGTTTTTACATCTCTCGGATTCTCTAGTGTGGGGTCTTCACCGGCCCATTTCGAGGATCATTTCAAGTTAGTCTTTCTTCTTTTTTTATGGCATATCTGCCATCTATTTTTCCCATTTTGATCTATCTACGCATGTGCTAGATGCACCTATAGAATGTAATTTGGTTCTCTCCAGATGAATAGAATTATGCTTTTTCCGAGGAAAAAAAAAAGGGTTCCTTGACCAAATCAATTCACCCTCATACTCCTTGATCTAAACATGAATGGCATGTAAAGAATCAATGTACATATCCTAATATATAGTGTCCTCATCATGTAAACCTATTGTCTCTATTGATTTCTATTTTTGCCTCCAAATTGAAGTAAAATCGAGATTTTCCACCTAACCAAGGGTGATTTTTTTTTTTATTATGTAAAATATTTACCAAATTTTCATCACATCCAACCCATGGATATTTCCCTAGTCTTACCATGATCCCCTTTCCTACTTTCCAAACAAGCCACCTCCTAATCAAAGGAAATGATAAGACTAGTGCCTTCCATATTATGGATGCAATTTGATGAGATTTTGTAGGTTTTCTGATCCATTCTTCAACATGATATGGCTCCACATATTTTTACTAACCACTTGGCACCATATACCAACATCTATAATCAATCTCCAACAACATTTTGCATCCAAGGATTTTGCTAAATGGCATATATTCTTAAGACTACACCTGCCTAGATCCTTGGGAATAACAATCTTTTATTGTTTTACCCATGCCAAGCCTTTCTTTTTTTTATCCCCTGAACAGGGAAATCTAAAAATGATCCTTCTTATTCTCTCAGGGACATCATTTGGAATGAATTATAGAGACATCTGGTAAACCAAGATGGCTTCTAAAACTGACTTAAAAGCACTAGCTTGCTCCCCCTTGATAACCATTTATTACACCACATAAAATTTATTTTGTCAACCTTAGCCACTAACTAGTCCCAATAATGCCTCACCTAATCATTAGGTTTTAATTAAAATCCAAGATACTTGAATATTTTCTGTAAATTTATTCGATGAAAGGGGAACATCTGAGAAAGAGCACACAAATTATAATCATCAACCCCTGAAAAAGATGCTATAAACTCACCCATATTGATATTCATACATATTTCATTGCAATATAATTCTAATAACTCTTTTAGCTTTTTTTCGTCTCTTCTAGAACATCACATAAGAGAAGAATGTCGTTTACAAAGAGAAAATGAGATAGAAATAAAGAACCACCAATTTTAATACGTTTAAAGGATCTAGATCTCTTTACCTCTGGTCAATCCCTACTTAATCCTTCAACCACAATAAGAAAAAGCAGGGGGGCACCCCTACCTCAACCCCCTACCAAGCTTGGAGAAAGTTGATGTTGAACCATTAATCAAAATAACAAGAGATACAAAGGAAATTCAATTCATCACCCAATTTACAAAGTGGACTCTAAATCCTAGGTGAATTAGCATCACTCTTAAGTTTAGCCAACTAAATTGATCATAAGCCTCCGATGAATCCAACTTAACAACCATAACTTGTAATTTCTTAGTATTTATATAATGTATCCCCTCCTAAGCTACACCAATGGCTTCATGAATCTATTTGCAATTAAAAATCCAAACTATTCATTCGAGATATAATTTGTTAAAATATGATTTACTCTCATAGCTACAATTTTGGCCACAATCTTATATATATAGTTACACCGAGAGATGAGCCTAAACTCTTCAAAAGAGGAGGGATCATTATATTTGGGAATAGGAGCTATGAAAGTAGCATTGAAGGTTTCCAATATCTTCCCTGAGACCCCAGACTCTTCTATAATCCTCAATAAATCATTTCCAATAATCTCACAAAATCCCAAGAGAAACTCCACAATCCAACCATTAGGACCTCGGATTTTATCTTTTTGAAATTAGTACAAAAAATTTTGTAGCTCCTCTTTTGATACATCCTCCAACAACTTATCATTATCCTCGTCGTTTACAAAGATGGGAAAGAAAGTAGTCATTTTAACCACTTCGGCTAGAGTAACCACTCTCTTCATTATAAACCTCCTTGAAATGATCCAACCCTGATCTTGCTCTGTCCTCAAATATAGTATCCATAGTCCCATCACTCATGGCTAACTTCTAGATGGTATTTATATTCTTTCTATTAATAACATATTGATGAAGAGGGGGGAGGTGGATAGGGTTTCCCTAGCCACTTTCCCTCTCGCAGGCGCTCGACTATGCTTCCCCCTGACGACGCATCCCTTCGGTGGTGGTATGGACTGGAGCTTCATTTGTGTGGCCTTTGGCCGGTTGGGATTTCTTTCCCTCCAGTCTTCTGGTGGCTATGCCCCTGTGGGATGCTCTTTTTTCCCCTGCCTCTTTCAGTGATGGTGAATCCTTCTATGGGTTTGGAATACTTGTTTTCTTTGTTGGTGGCTTTGCCCCTGTGGACTCCCCGCATTGCCTGCGTCAATTCGGGGCTGGATCTGGTGCTTCTTTTTATCATGTGGCCCTTGGTATTTTGGACTAACATATACTCTGGTTACAATCATGATGGGAGGTTCTTTGCCTCTCGAACCTGATAGGGTTTCTTCCTATCAGTGGCTCCCTCCTTTGGAGCTTTGGTGGACTAGTTTTGAGTCTCTAGACTTGGGATCTAGTGCTTGGTGTAGGGATTGCTGGGTATTCTACTTTTTGGAGGTCGGGATGGAGCTTTGAGGTCCATATTTTGGGCATGCAATGTGGATCTATGGATCTGCACTTTGGGGTCCTCTCTTGGGCATGCAATTTTGGCCTATCTTATTGTTCCTGGTTTTACTCAGTCATTGTTGTATTTAGTTTCTTCTCTTTTACCCATCTTTGGGGAGTGCTTCATGCACCTGTGTATGTAATTTGGTTCTCTTTGATGAATAAAATTACGATTTTTTCCAAGGAAAAAAAACATATTGATGAAGATACCTTTTTAACCAAAGTGTTTTGCTTTTTGGGCTCCACTTTGCTTCTTTGTCAGATAATATCTTCCTTTTTCTTTGCTCCAACCGTGGGACCTTATTCTTGAACTCCTTGTTAGGATATCTAGCCATATTTTGAATATATAAATCCTTAAGTTCCACCTCTATATCAACCATCTCTTGGTCAATCCTTTAACTTTTTCTCATTTTCCCATCAAATTGATTCATGTTTTATATTCTTTAGGTTTTATTCAAACTAAAGAGAAACTGACATATTTGATGACCCATCAAATGGAACCCGCTTGTCTTTGGCCATACTAAAAAATTCATCCTCCTCAATATAATTAGGATTAAACTAGAAAGGACTTGAATATTTTCTCCCTAATGAAGCCTTCTCAAGAAGTATAGGAAAATAATTTGACTCGTCATTAGTTCCAACCCATTGTCTTATCCTCATCAAATCATTTCTCAAAGCTTAAGATACCAAAAATATATCCAAATGTTTAGAAATTCTATAATCACCCACCTTTTTGTTCCTCCAAGCATGCCTCAACTTAGAAGGCTCAACGCCAAAAGACTCACCTCTCCCAACCTCCTCGGGATAAAATAAAACAAGGGATTAGCCTAAGCTAACGACCCCTATTTTTTAGCTCTTCCAAGTGAAAAAATTAGATCTCTGATACACATGAAATTTTCACACCTAGGTACCTCGCCCTAAGTGTCGTAAAGTGTCATATAAGCGTTCCATACACCTTGACACCATGGAATAACCTATGTCACAATCCCTAGTCAATGTGGAGGAGGGATATATTACATGGAGGCCAAAATACCAAGTACACATGAATTATTATTAATATTCATGGAAAAGAAATTGATTAAGTGTGAGAATCAAGTGTACATAAATTATTATTAATATTCATGGAAAATAAAGTAATTAAGTGTGAGAATCCACCTCACATTTGGTTTCTTATTTTTTAGGGAAGGTGGAGGATCTCATGGATGGTTGAAATA
>JZKD02S1557542.1:0-10377 GCA_000966675.3 Picea glauca | reverse complement strand
GGAAAAGTTCTTCTCCCTTCTCTCTTCAGGAACTCAGGCCACTGACCCCTCTGAAGGAAACATATAGGTTTACATCATTAATGGTCATAGGGATGATGAAAATAATGTGTAACACCAGGGTTGCTGCCTCAGCTTTAGCATGCCCGAAATCGAACAAAGAATAGGAATTTAAATGAATAGGAAAAGGTGGCCATACCTTCTTAGAATATCCCTTAAGTTCCTTGCTTACGCCACCGATTACGATTTGCCTGGAAATCTCATGACAAGCCAGCCTATCGGGTATGAATAATGGTAAGGCATGCGGAGGAACAGAAACGTCGAAAACCCTGAGATATGAAAATTCTGCTTCCACGTACCAGTCGGATATACTGCTCAGATTTACCGTGATACTGTCTAAGATCCTGGGTGGCGGGTGGCCGAAGATAGTGACATGCAGTGGTACCATTACCCAGTTAAAGATTTCATACACAAAATCTGAAGCTTTGTTTTCCCAAAGCTTTGAATGGTAGACGTGGATGGGCTCAGCCTTCGATGGAGTCTAGCTCCAACTCATTAAGGGAAAGGGCATCAGAAAACACACGGCGTCCATGATATACGCGGACATAAAGAATGAAGCAATCTTTCCACTCTCCTTCTGCGCTCGATACTCTATAACTCGACTGGTCAAACTATCAGACAGTAGTTTAGCCCATTCGAAGGAACAGCCTTCGACAACTGTATGGATTAGAGGCACCCACTGAAGGAAAAAATGTGTGGTGTCCTCTCTCCCATATAATCTGCAGGTCATCATAGCTACATATTTGAACTGTGGTTCTAGAGAAGATATTGAATATACACCATTATTGTCCGCCCTGAACTTCACAGAGTGTGAAACCCAATCTTTTATTAAACCGGACATACTCTTGTCGTATTGCACACATTCCTTCTGTTTAAAATTTTCCAGGAATTCAGCATTGTATACAAAGTCTGACACAGTTGGCAACTTGTACATAGCCTGCAATTGTTTGGGTCTAAAAGTCCCAATGGTGACCCTCTTCTCGTTGACGATGGTTCTAGTTGGTATATCTATATGGTCTAATGCCCACATGACCATATCGTAGTAAGGAAGTAGATGTGGCCTAGCCGCTACTTTATGCATTTCAGCCTAGACAACAATCTTATATTTGGTGATCAGGTCATCTTTTTCATTGTCACTGGAATCATCCGAACCATCTACCAATTCGGACTGTAGAACCTCAAAAATATATGACCAGGTCCTGACAGAGTCGACACTTCAAGGTGAAATATCAGAAACGTTGTCTGAACCTTGTCTTGAAACCTCAACAGTGGCTTTAGACACTTTTCGCGGGGCCATGGTGGAGGATTCTACTTTAGCTCTCCTGCGATAAAAATATGTATACATACAGAAATTAGTTCATTCGAGAAAATCTTACTCTGCGTAGAATGGAAATGAAATTTGTGACAACAAATAAAATATCCATGTCTTCGACCATTTAAAACTAGGTCATCCTTAGGAACAGAATGGTCAAATCGTTCTTAATATAAATTTAGCAATAAAAAACCAAATCCTTGCTTGTTGATTCGCCTCATTTCCAATTAATGTCATAAATTTTGACAGTTCGTAATGCAAATTGGCGCAAGGAAAGTTTAAAATTGCCTCGTAGGCTGTCCATATTAATTTTCGTATTAAAACACTGAAAATGTTGGCTTAGCTTAATTAATCAGGCCTTTTTAAATGTTAATTAATCTTTCGGCATTCACCTCATTGGGAGTTTTCACTTTAACCCTTTAAACCTCTAAAACCCAAGATTGTGATAATTAGCTTTGGTTAATAAAAAGCATAACTAGGATTAAGTGTTTAATTAATTACGTTTTTATTTATATCGCGACTTCACGACTCGGGGCTTTGAAGGTATAGCTTCTGGGAGGCTCGTATGTCGAGTTGAGAAATTGCGAGATCGTGATGATATGATCTAATTAAAATGGAAGATAAAACCGGATTAAGTGTTTAATTAATTACGTTTTTATTTATGTCACAACTTCGCGACTCGGGGCTTCAAAGGTATAGCTTTTGAGGGAAAACATGTCGAGTTGCGAATTCCCGACAGAGATTAATTGCGGTTAAGCTTTTTACCTTTAACATTAACATGGGTTACTAAAACAAGAATATCGCGGTTTCGGCTATCGGGGTTATGACGGTAAGACTTTTGGAGCTAGCAAACGCCGAGACATGAAATCCCGATGATTCTTAACTATGGTTTAGAGTATCTTTACTCTCAGTACTGATCTGAGTAAACTTTTTAAAAACTATTTCGCCGTTTCGCCCCTCAAGACTTGTAAACTATGTGATCTATAACTTCCGACATGCAACATCCCAAGGTAAAAAAAAAAGGAGAGACTCGTTTAAACGATTAAAAAAATAAATCTTGCCTTAAGAGTATGATAATCATCACTGCTTGCGTGATGAGACTTCTGAGATTTTGGGGAAAATAAAGGAAAATACCAAAACCAGCTTTCGATTTCAAGCATTAAGATATAAAATTTAAAAAAGGGTAAAAAACAAAGGCGGCTCCAACACCCACTGCATTCTCGTGGATACTTCACTGCAATTTTGAGGCTCAAACACCAAGATTTCCTTGGGAAGTATGTGATCCCTCACAATAATCTCATGGCACACTATTCCCTCTACGATATAGTTCACATCCTCAACGATTTCATTCAGACCTTAGATCATCGTCAATCCTTTTAGTGATCGATGGTGGATATCAATGCCACCATTCTCTCTTAAGCTTAGTTCTAATCTAGTCTACACAAGATGAATTGTCCCCTTTCTCTTTGTCTTTGCATCATTGAATTTTTAAGATTGACGATCATATATTTCTTTGGGATAATGTATTCTCACATAACAATACCTCGTTTCCATATCTATGACTCCTCAATGACTCCATTGTAAAATGTAGACTTAAATATTCACATAGAAATTGCACACTCGATAATAAAAAATCAAAGATACAAGAAAAATCGAGTAACACACTAATTTTATTTAATCGAGCTCAATCCTCTTAGTAAGAAATTTACATAATATGGGATTCCTTGGCCCTGGTCGCTTCTAGACTTGATTCTACATGTTTGTTAGTCACCCCTTTTCTATGCCTGCAAGATTACATTTAAACAAGAATTACAATTGTTGGATCATCTCAAATCCATACATTTCTCCATCTATCCCTAATACCTCTAACAATTTGGCTTGAAATAGTAATTGCATAAAAATCTTGTTTCTAGAAGTTTACACAAATAAATAGAATTTGTGTTGAACACATGAGAGCCACGCTCCCTAGACATGTTTTTATCTTCTATAAACTTTAATCTCGACAATGATTTTTTGGTGTCAATGCTCGTGCATCAGACTCCCAGTATACAAAATCTTCATGATCTCATGATCATGTGTCTTCATTGCTACACCATCTTCAACCTCTTGTCTCGTTTTTTCTCATGCATCACTCCATCATAATGTTAGGCTCCTCCTCATGCTCAATAGTGAGATGCAACTAAGCCTTTATCAGGTAGCAAGCCTTGGCACCTACTACCCAATACCTCATCAACCTTTCTCCTAAGCTTGATCTTTTGGTATTACATGTTATCTCCTTTGGAACCTTTTGAGCATCCTCTGCTCTTCTCTGGATTCTACATCTACCCACTCTTCATGCAGAGAAATATTTCACTACTCTGATACCACTTGATGAAATCAAGTGCCACATGATTTTCTCCCTCTCTGATACCACTTGATGAAGGATTATTCTGGGGGTCATGAAGATATTGATCCTCAGACATGTGGGTTCTTCATGCCCACTCATAACTGAATACAACTACTGGAAGCAATAGATCTCAACTATCACTCGAAATTATCCACCTCATATCTACACATGTGATTACAATGACACTCTTTTATGTCTCAGCCCATGAAGTTCATAGGAACTTCATTATCTTTTTCAAGTCTCGATCTCATCTCACTTTCCCACTGCAAGCCCATGGATACTTCACTACAATTTCGAGGCTCAAACACCACAATTTCCTTGGGAAGTCTATGATCCCTTACAATGATATCATGGCACATTATTCCCCCTACGATATAGTTCACATCCTCAACGATTTCGGTCAGACATCATATCTCCATCGATACTTTCAGTGATCGACGATGGATCTCAATGCCACCATTCTCTCTTAATCATGGTTCTAATCCGGTATACGCAAGTTGAATTGTCCCCTTTCACTTTGGATCATTGAATTATGAAGATTAACGATCAGATATTTCTTTGGGATAATGTATTCTTGTGGAACAATACCTCGATTCCAAATCTTTGCCTCCTCAACAACTCCATTGTAAAATGTAGACTTAGAGATTCACATAGAAATTGCACACAGGATAATCAGAAATCAAAGATACAAGAAAAATCAAGTAACACACTAATTTTATTTAATCGATATCGATCCTCTCAGTCGGAAATTACATAATACAGGCTTCCTTGGCCTTGGTTGCTTTTGGACCTAATTCTACATGTTTGTTGGTCACCCCTTTTCTATGTCCGCAAGCTTACATTTAAACAAGAATTACAATCATTGGATCATCTTAGATCCGTACATTTCTCCATCTTTCCCTAATACCTCTAATGATTTGGCTTGAAATAGTAATTGCATAACAATCATGTTTCTATAAGTTTACACAAACTAAATAGAATTCACATTGAACGCATGAGAAGCTGCGCTCTCTAGCCACAGTTTCATCTTCTAGAACCTTTCATCTTGACGATGATTTTGTGGTGTCAATGCTCCTACATCACACATGGTTGTTATGGTCACATATTCCTATATAAGGGACCTCATTGTACACCATTGTATCATGAGTGAATGCTAGATTAATACAATGTTATCATTCAAGTATATTGTTGTTGTTATGGTCTGATTTATGTGTTAATGTATTTGTGTTTGTTGTGCAATTTTCCAATATTTAGGTTCAGTTTAGGAGGTTATGGGTAGGAAGGTTATGGGTAAAGGATTCAATGGAGAAAATAATATCCTCCACTAGGATATGTCTAGGGACTAGTGAAAACCACATCACTCTTTTCCAACATAACAACTTTATTTGTCCTCAATGATGGGTGGAGTGTCCACTCGAAACGTTGGACGTTTCAAAATCTCTTACATAGTATTTATTTAGAAATATTGTCTAGCAACACACATTTTAATTCATGGAATGAGTTTTCTTTAAGCTTCCTTTCACTCATACATTGGTAAATGATCTAACAACTTGACATAATTCTTCACAAATCAACAATGTTTTGATGTCTTGATGGTCTAAATTGTTGATATTTTATGTAATTTCCGAAGTTATTCCTAGGTGTAATTGTATTGGTCATTCCTAAGTGTAATTGTGAAAGGGTTTATTGATAAGTCATGTCTTTTAGGTATTTTAGAGTATAAATAGAGGTTATATCGAGTCATTTTAATCACTCATTGAATATAAGTACAAGAGAGTAGTACACACTTATCTAGGAGGCTATTCTTGGTTTGTGTCTGAGTCGCTTTGGTCTTGATTTCATGAAAGAGCATTGTATGACATTGTACATGTTGGAGGAATCTATACTAAGGAAAGTTTGCAGGGTTTTCCCCACCTTGAGGGTTTCCATAAGGATATATCTTATTGTTGCATATTAAATAATAATAAAAGAATGTAATACTTTAACTGATGGAAAAACATAAAAATTGAACATGGTATCAGAGAGGGCTTGAAAAAAGAAGATTTTATGCATATTTTTGGAAGTGTTTTGGCAAACTAACTTCGGCTTCTAGGCAGGATGACTACTGGCACCAAAATTAATGAGAAGCTGGAAGGAGCAGAAAAATTCAGAGCATGGAAGTACAGTGTAGGCCTCCTTCTAGAAGAACATAATTTAGAAAGATTTGTTGAGGAGGAAGTTCCAAAACTGGAGGAAGATGAGATTAAGGCAAATAATAAAAAGAACTAAGCCATGGCTAAGAGAATTATTGTAAACTCAATCAAGGATCATCTCAACCATCATGTTTCTTTGTTAAAATATCTGAAGAAGATGATGGATGCATTGACTCAACTATTTGAAGGAAAACACATCAACAGAAGGATGATATTGAAGACCCAGATGAAGAATGTGAAGCTTCAAGATTCAGAGTCCATTCACTCTTACTTCTCAAGACTGAACCAGATCAAGGAATATATTGAAGTTATTGGATACATTTTTGATGAATCAGAAATGGTGATGACCGCCTTGAATGGTCTCCCAAGGTCATGGGACTCATTCATTCAAGGAATATGCTCAAGGAGGAAGCTAATGAAGTTTAGCAGACTATG
Source organism: Picea glauca (assembly GCA_000966675.3). NCBI lineage: Eukaryota > Viridiplantae > Streptophyta > Pinopsida > Pinales > Pinaceae > Picea > Picea glauca. Next base: position 3,995 of record JZKD02S1557542.1, on the reverse strand, counting down.
GGAAGATTTCACTCAAGAGGAATAAGGCTGGTAGCAAGAGAAGAGAAATTGAGGGGTGATGATCAAGCTTTAGTTGCTCATACAGGGAAAGGAAAGATTAATAAGAAACCCTCATCCCCAAAGAAACCTCAAAAGTCAAAGAAGAATCGAAGAGACTATTCAAATGTGATGTTTTTCTGTTACAAAAAGTTGGGACACGTTGCAAAATTTTGTCCCCTTATTCTTAAAATAAAAGAAAAGGAAAAGGGAAAGAGACATCATGCTCATGTCGTTGAAGATGTTGAACCACCAAAGAAAATTGCAAGAGAATATGATTCAAGTGATGATGACTATGTCCTAATATCAGCTCTCACAGGAACAGTCACCCATGGAAATGATACTTGGTTGGTGGATAGCAGTGCTTCTAAGCACATGACAAGGTATAAAATCTCTCTGTCAAACTTAATTCATAAAGACTCACCTCATAACGTGAAGTTGGGTGATGATTATCAGTATCTGATCAAAGGAGTAGGAGAGGCCTCCTAAAAACTAGATTTTGGGAAGCCAATGAGGATAAAGGATGTGCTTTATGTACCAGGTTTGAAGAAGAACCTTCTCTCGATTTCAAATTTGGATGAGAATGGTTTCAGTGTGGCATTTGTAGATGGAGAAGTTCTCATGTGGCCAAAATAAAAGATGTTTGATGATGCAGTTGTTATCAGTGTCCAAGAAGGAGGATTGTATAAAGTAAAGGGATGCTCAGATTCAACATTGATTCATGACACTGTGAATTCAAGTGAGCTATGGAATAGGATATTTTCCCACCTACACTACAGATCTTTACCAATCGTGAGAAAGATGGTAACAATAATACCATATATTCAGGTGAATTTAGATGGCATGTGAAAAGGTTGTGCATAACGCAAGAATGTGAAGAACCCATTTCCAAGTAGTGATAGAATAGCCAAAGGAGTCTTGGATATTGTACACTCGGGCGTATGCAAACCGATGTCAGCACCATCGCTCAACTGGTATATATATTATGTATCTTTTATTGATGATTACTCACACAAAACTTGGATTTACTTCTTGAAGTTAAAAGGTGAAGTATTTGGTAAGTTCAAGGAATTCAAGGCACTAGTAGAAAACCTAACAGAAAGGAAGATAAAGACATTGAGATCGTACAATGGAGGAGAATTCACCTCAGATGAATTCTCAGATTTCAACAAATAAGTTGGGATTAAGAGGGAGCTCTCTACTCTATATAATCCAGAACAAAATGGAGTGGTAGAGAGAAAGAATCAGAGGATTATTGAAGCAATCAAGGCCATGATCCATGATCAAGATTTACCTATGTATCTATGGGCATATGCTGCGATGACAATTGTGTACGTGCAAAACATAAGTCCCCATCGAGTTCTTGAAAACAATACACCAGAGGAAATGTTTTCAAGAGATAAGACAGAGGTCAACCACCTGAGGATATTTGGTTGTCTTGTATATGTTTATGTCCCCAAGGACAAGAGAAAAAAGTTGGACCCATATGGAAAGAAAGGTACATTTGTTGGGTACAATGACACATCAAAGGCCTACAGAGTATACATTCCCAGTCACTGGAAGATTGAGATTAGCACAGATTTCACCTTCGATGAGGATGTATCTTTTCACAATTCAAAGTAGGTTCGTGAAAAGGAATCTCATGACGAAGAGAATGGAGTTCCTAGATCCACAAAGACAAGAGAAGTGGAAGCAGAGGAATCCATTATTGAGGATCAGGATATGGCCAAACCACAAAATCTTGTGGAAAATCCTACACAAAAGAGAAGATTGGCTTGGGCACAAGAGGCCATCAAAGATGCAGAAAGATATGGTGCCCAGGATGGATCATCTCAGAAAGTCAAGAAACCAAAACTATATCCCAAATATGTGGCATTATTGTGTGATATCATTGATGCAGATCCTACCAGCTATGAAGAAGCTTCAAGAAAGAAAGAATGGAAGGATTCTATGGTCGAGGAATACCAGTCAATAGTGAAGAATGTTGTTTGGGGTGTGGTTCCCAGACCCAAGGAAAAATCAGTTGTGAGCTCCAAGTGGATATTCAAGACAAAGCATGTTGCAGATGGAAGCATTGAGAAATATAAGGCTAGATTTGTAGCACGAGGATTTTCTCAGAAGGAAGGAATTGACTACAAGGATACTTTTTCTCCTATGGCAATATATACTTCAATAAGGGTTGTTCTTTCAATAGCTATTGTGATGAAATGGAAGGTCCATCAGATGCATTTGAAGATGACATTTTTGAATGGGGTAATAGAGGAAGAGGTTTACGTGGAACAACCACAAGGATTCGAGAAACATGACAGGGAGACGCATGTGTGCAGGTTAAATAAGGCATTATATGGATTGAAGTAGGCACAAGAGCATGGTATGGTTGAATTGATGGTTTTCTGATGAGCTTGGGATTTACGAAGAGCAGTGTAGATTCTAACCTTTACTTCAAGGTTGAGGATGATGGACCAATGATATTACTACTATATGTGGATGACATGTTATTGACAGGAGTGGAGAAGCTCATCATTGAGTGTAAGAGAAAACTCGCTACAGAGTTCGAAATGAAAGACCTAGGTTTGATGCACTACTTTTTGGATCTAGAGGTATGGTAGAGGAAGAATGAGATCTTCCTAAATCAGGGAAAATATGTTGTGGATATCATGAATAAATCCAGGATGTTGGACTGTAAATCGATGGCTACATTGATGGCATCAAATATGAAGTTGTTGGATGATACGATTTCAGAGGTTGTGGATGCTACATTATACAGGCAGATGATTGAATGATTGATGTAATTGACGAATACACGACCATATATATGTTTTTTTGCGAACGCCCTGAGTCAGTACATGGTTGAACCCAGACGTGTTCACCTGATTGCAGTAAAACATGTGATGAGGTACCTTAAAGGTACATTGGATTATGGGCTCAAGTATGTTGCAGACAATGAGATCAGTCTACTTGGATATTCAGATTCAGATTGGTTCGATAGTGTTTCAAACTAGAAAAGTACATTAGGATGTTGCTTCACTTTGGGATCCGGTATGGTTTCATGGATCCGTAAGAAGCAGTCATGTGTAGCACTTAGTACAGTTGAGGCAAAGTATGTGGCAACATGTGCAACAAGTCGCAGAGTAGTGTGGCTTCGAAAATTGTTAACTGGATTATTTGATATTGCGATGGAGGCAACCTGTATATTGTGTGACAACCAGAGTGTTATAAATTTGTCAGATAACCCAATGTTTCATGATAATTCGAAGCATATCGAAATCATAGATATGGTGCAGAAGGGAGTAGTGAGGCTCCAATATGTGGCTATCGATGAGCAGGTTGTGGATGTGATGACAAAGTCGTTTTCAAGGATGAAGTTCAAGTACTTCAGGGACAAGCTTGGTGTAGTCCCTCTTCAAAGGGAGTGATGGATTCAAATGTTATCGTAGGGTAGTGGATGCCATGATGACATGTTGTAGCTATTGGAGATCTACCCACCGGCCTTGGATGCATGTTGAAGAGATGAGGTAAAGATGTTATCGCAGGGTATTAGATTCCATGCATAAGATATCTGAGTTTCCTGCGGGAAATTGGATAGTCTTATGATGACATGTTGTAACTATTAGAGAGCTACCCACCAACCCTGGATGCATGCTATGAAGTCACTATGGATTTCCTATGATGTATAGATTCGTGTGTCCGACTGTCAATGGTCATGAGCTCGTGTGGATGGTGACAGTGTTAGAGTCTATGCCAGATAGAATACCTTCCTCATTGAGAGGGAGTGTTAAGATTTTATGTAATTTCGGAAGTTATTCCTATGTGTAATTGTATTGGTTATTCCTAAGTGTAATTGTGAAAGGGTTTATTTATAAGTCATGTCTTTTAGGTATTTTAGAGTATAAATAGAGGTTATATCGAGTCATTTTGATCACTCATTGAATATAAGTACAAGAGAGTAGTATGCACTT
>JZKD02S1557531.1:0-10377 GCA_000966675.3 Picea glauca | reverse complement strand
TGCTGATATTTTCACTAAGCCTCTTGGAAAGATTAAGTTTGAACTGTTTAGGGAGATGTTAGGTGTAGAAGTCAATCCATTCTCCATTAAGGGGGAGACTTGGAAGTAATGTAGAAGTTATCTAGTTGTTCACTCCAGTAATAAGCGCCAGTTGTAAGTGCCAGTTAGAAGAGTTAGTTCTCAGTTCATAGTCAATTGTCTAGTTGTCTTATGGTTTGCATGTAGCCGACTCAGGAGAGTCTTTTCCTATATAAGGATGTAATCCGTCTTCGTTTAATATCAATATGTGAGCGTAGCCTCACCGTGTTTGTTTGCCTCGTATATTTTATTTGATACCAGGGAGATAGACTAGATCAGAGTCCAACTCTACGCCTAGTGGACTACTACTCTGTCGAGCCGGTAATTAGCAACGAACTGATAGAAAATAAACAAAGAGACACTTGTGAAAACAAATTGCCAAATCCAATAGAGCAGTTGCAGGTGGAATTGACCTACGCTATAACTTACAACACAACACATGAAATTAGGTTACATGCAATGAGATAGGGCGCAAGAAATTAGAGGGTTTCATGTCTTGATTAATATGATGCTAATATTGCGGAATTAGTTCCCGTAGGTGCGACGCAGAGAAGGCCTAGCGGATATTGGAGAGCGGAGAAACAGAGTTAACACTAGCAGAGGTAAAGGGAAAGAGTTCCTAAGAATTTCTGGAAATGATGGCTCAGTTGTAAGCGAAAGATTAAATGCTAATTACAGTGATGAAAGAGTGTTTACCCGAGACCGAACTTTTGAAGAAGAAGTAGAACAAATCAGAAAATCAACCGCATAAAACCCATTTACCTTTTTTTTTATGCATTAAGAAGTGAATAAGGGTTAAAGTTGAAATTAAGAGACTCAGGGATGGAAATCCACGAGTATCTGTTAAGTTTTTAAGGAGTTACAATTGTTTTTGGTTTTTTTTTTAAGACTGTTAACAACGTCACTTGGTTTTTCTTCAGATTTCCTATAGTAACCCTGGTCACACCAAAAAGCCCTCAACGGAACCAGATCTGGTCCCTGCAACCCGAAGTATGGTTACTAATCCCGAGTCTCCGAAAAAAGGTAATTATAAATATGAAAATGACATCATAAAGGCAAAAGAAAAATTAACAAGAACACAGTCCTGCACTCTATCAACATAACAACTACTCAATAATGGTGAACACCAAGAATTGATGAAGTCTACAAAGTATAAAACTATTAGATGCCTCATGCTGGAACAAGCTTCAAGGAATTCCAAAGAACAGTTAAAATAACAATTAAATCCAAATAACAATTAAATCCAGAGAAGTTGTCTCATATTTTTAGAGAACAGAAATACCAATGTAACGTTTAGTTTTCTGCTGTCTTTACTTAACATTCTCAAGAGCATCAAGTCATGGTTGTCCGACTCAAACAACCATTCAATATTTCATAGACTAGTTACAGAGTACATTGTGATTCGCCCATTTACAAACTGGTTACACTTGCCATAGTAAACAATTTTTAATGAAGCATTTTCCAATTTAACTATTAACAATCTCTTGCATACATTCAGTGCTTGAAACAAACATCAAGATTCCTTAATTTATTAAGAAATCAGTTACAAATCCTATCTAGAACAATGTTTATCCCCAAATACATATTCGGTATACTAATTCAGTTATAACCAATTCGAAAAATTACTTATTACACAATGAGAATTCTATCCAACAATAATTAAACTAAACCACAATTAACCAAAATGATGGAATATTTTGTTGATACTTGATAACGATTTTCAATTCGGAAAATATCTTGTGCAATGTCTCTCATTTCGTCTAGTAATCGAAAGGACTTCACCGGTAACTCCCTACTGGAAAGGACTTCACCAGTAACTCCCAACCAATGGTAGGGGTACTCTTCTTCTCCATTAGCCCTCCGAGCTGCAAAGGGGTCACACACAAAAATCAGTTTTGTAGCTCAATCTTGCCCTCGCAAGGATAGGCTTCCACCTCTTTTACAAATATTGCATCCCAACTCACATGGTTAAACCAGTAACATCAAAATTTGATATCATTTCAGTCATTTAGCAATATGGTCATTTCCTCCTTACTCTTCCTTCTTTTTATAAGAAAATTTGTCTTAACACTTGTCAATTCATGCATAATTAAATAATTTTTAATAATTGAATTAGATATTATTCATCCTCAACACATGTCACACTTTTCCCAAGTTTCACATGTTTTATTTTCTTTTAATTAAATAAATTTTGATTTTTTCCTCATCTCCACCATTAGTTCCTATATTTTCTCCTAGTTGTCCCTTGATTCTCCAATTTCTACTTTATTGTGTCTGCTAACTAAATTAAAGTTCGAGTTTGATTAGGAATATTTTTTTATTTATGATTTAGAATCTAGTTTGACTTAGGATTTTAACTCTATGTTGATAACCCTAGATAACCCATTCTCTCATGAATCGATTTCTTTTAATTTAAAAATTTCTTTTATTAATTTTATGCACACCTTGTGCATATGTCTAAAATTGTTTTCTCTCTTTGCTAATGTTTATTTATTCTAAGTTTCCCTTAAACCAATTATTATAAACCTTATTTAGTCAAAAACATCTAGGCTTAGATTTTGTTATCTTTTCTGGTTTATAAATTAATATTAAATTTGTATTCTCTTCTCTAACCAATTCTAAGTATTCATTTTATTCTCTAAAGTCGTCTAATTTTTTTTTATTAATTTCTCTTGACATTTTCTTTTTCTTATTTGTATTTAGATTAACATGCGACGTTCCATTCAAGACGCACCTATGTGCTCCAAGGGTGCCACTCACCATTTGACTTAGTTTGGAAGTTGTCTAACATTTGGTGTCAATACTCCACTTTTCGACCTTGTGTGAGACTAAGGGCTTACTAAGGAATATGCTTTATTGCACGCACGTTAGAAATCCTCGTGAGCGACTGTCTCATTATTCCCTCACGACATCGTGAATCTCTCATGAACAAGATAGTCGTTAACCTTCAGTTTAGGTCATGACAGGAGTGCTATAGGCTGTGACAAGGACATTGCCACATCTCTCCGTCATCTATCTGATATATGTGTATGGCCCAATTACTCAATATGTGAGTCAGATTAGCAAGAGTTTCCATGCTTTCATCCACTAACAAAGTAACATTAATAATTCTTATACATCAAATGAATAACTGAAATGATCATCATAACACATGCAGAATAAAATCAAGTACTCATAATAAAAGTCAATAATCCACTCTATGACTCAATCCAGAGTCCAACGTATTATGTTGATGCCATAAGCATCCTCATCATGTCATGTTTCCTGCACACGCAAGAAATCTCATCATAATCCTTGTCATTGTTATACATCAATATTAATAACATATCAAAATTTCAATACTCAATGATGACATAATTTTTAACTCATAAACCAAATCATCTAATCATAAAGTATCATGTTTTAATGAGATCACTTTCTCGTAAGTGTATTCAAAGATTAAATCAATGGTATGAAATTGTGATCAGAGGAAATTGATGTTATATACAACTCCTCTTGTTTTAAATTGCGTCCTGAAGTTTTTACAGTTTAATAATGAAAGATATAAATATAGATGCTACTAATCTATATATTAAACTTTTAAAATAAATATGGAAAATGTTGATGCATCTCACGTGTGTCCTCCCAAGTGGAAGAATGTGGAATAAAACTATCCCACTGAACGTTGACTTGATCAACAAATCGATGTCATATTTGTCAAGTGAGATTGTTCAGTATGAGGATTGGCTCCACTATGAAAATACCCTCCCGATACATGCAATAAACTTGAATCCAGACCATGTGATAGGTCTCAAATATAATGACGTACAAATGATACATGAAACACATCGTGCATATGCCTCAAAGAATCAAGTAAGGTTATTCAGTAAGCCACGGGTCCTTTATTTTCTACAACCTTGGAAGGTCCCACAAACCTTGAAGAGAGCTTAGTTCCCTTTCCAAACTTAATTGAAATCTTATGCGAATTCACCCACAAAACATCTTATCACCAACGTCATAACTACGGTCTATTCGATGCACATCTACATAACTATTTTTTCCATCTTGCGCTTCTTTAATCCTCTTATTTATGGTTCGCATATGATCTTGCATTTCTTGAATTACTTCTAGTTCCACAAGGACCCCATCTTCTAATCAATCCTAGCTCAAAGGTGTTATACACAAATGTCCGCGTAGAAAATCAAAAGGTGACATCTTTATCGAACTCTGGTAACTGTTATTATACACAAATTATACCGATGGTAAAAATTATTCCCATCATTTCCATTGATCCATCACATACATTTGAATCATATCTTCTAGAATTTCATTCATTCTTTCCATTTGTCCATCTGTTTCGGGGTGATATGTTGTATTAAAATTTAATTGTGTGCACAAGGCCTCCTTGATACTAGTCCAAAAACATCCAGTGAATATTGATCCTCGATCAGATATTATCTTCCTCGATACACAATGCAAGTTTACAATTTCATTAACAAAAATTCTAGCTATGTCAGTTGCTTGATATGTCATACGAACTGGAATAAAATGTGCACTCTTCGTCAAAGTGTCAACAACTAAAAAAATAGAATCGTATCTCCTTATCATCAATGGAAATCCAACAATAAAATCCATCAATATAACTTCCCATTTCGATTCATGAATCACAGGTGGATGTAATAATCCCACCGAATGTCAATGTTCAACCTTCACTTGCTGACATTCAAGACATCGTGCGACATAGTTAACTATATTAGTTTTCACTCCGAAAAGAATAAAGTTTTAGTATCTGCCTTCATTTTTGTGACTCAAGGATGGGCCATATACACTGTTGGATGAGCTTCATTCAAAATTAAAATTTTCATTCCATGAGTTGGCGGTACATAAATTCTACCATTATATATTAATATTCCATCACTTTCCAAAGAATAACCCTTGTATCTAGGTATCATCATGGTATCTAGTATGATATTTTCCTTTACTTCCTTGTACTAGTCATCATCAATTTGTAATGCTAAAATATTTTTCCGAAGGTTCATTTTTAGTGGTATTACTGAGAAAATGTGTGGTCCCCAACTCAACACATCTACTACTCTGTTAATTGTTCCTTGAATATACATGATTTCAAAATCACACTCACTTAAAATTTCTAACCAACGTCTTTGTCGGGCATTCAGGTCACTCTGAGTAAAAATGTGTTGTAATCCACTATGATCAGTACTCAATTAAAATTTTATTCCAATAAAGTAATGTCTCCAAACTCGTATGGCATAAACAATCAGCAATAATTCCAAATTGTGTGTTGTGTAATTTTGTTTATGCTTTCTTAGTTTTTGTGAAATATATGTAATAACTCGACCTTATTGCATTAGTACTCAACCCAATCCTTCCTTGAATGCGTTAGTTCATACTAAGAATTCCTTTTCCATTTATGGAACATTTAATATCGATGCAGTTGTTAATAATTATTTAAGCTTTTAAAACACTTCATCACATTATTCTGACCATACAAAATTTTTATTCTTCTTTTGTAGTTCTCTTATTAGGTTTTCTATTTTTGAAAATCCTTCAACGAAGCATCAATAATAACCTACTAATCCCATAAAACTATGTACTTCTTGCACGTTCATCATTGTCTTCCATTCCATAATGGACTCTACCTTTGTTGGATCCATAGTGATACCTTCCCGATAGATAATGTGTGTCAGATAGAGAATCTTCATCTAATAAAAGGAACACTTCAAAAACTTTGTGTACAACTTGTTTTCTCTTAAACAATGCAAAACTAATCTCACATGTTCATCGTAATCCTATTTTTTCTGAGAGTAAATTAATATATCGTCAATAAATACATGTACGAACTTATCGAAGTATTTGTGGAAAACACCATTTATTAAACTCATGAATACACCGGGGGAATTTGTCAAACCAAACGGTAATACAGTAAAATCGTGATGTCCAAATCTTGCCTTAAATGCTATTTTAGGAATGTCTTCCTCTTTGATTCATAATTGATGATATCCCAAACTCAAAACAATCTTTTAAAACACTATCACCCCCTTCATTTGATCAAATAAGTCATCAATCATCAGTAACATGTATTTATTGTTGATAGTGGCTTTGTTTAATTGACAATAGTCAATGCAAAGCCTCCATGATCCATCCTTATTTTTTACAAAAATTACTGGTGCATCCAACGATGATACACTTGGACGTATAAGTCCAAAATCTAATAAATCCTTCAATTGTATATTTAACTCTTTCAATTCAGGTGTCAACATATGATATGGCATTCTTGCATTTGGTTTTGTTCCAAGTTTTAAATCTATAGTAAATTCCAATTCTCTTTTTGGTGGTATGCCTGGTAGTTCCTCGAGAAAAGAATCAACAAACAATGATACTACTGGAAAGTCTTCCAATATTTCCAGATTCCCCTTTTTGTTAAGAGATAAAATGGCATACAACTTACATCCCTTGTGCATATTTTTTTGTAATTGTAGGGAATAAATAAAGCTTAGTGATACTCCTTGGTTTCTCCCTACAATTACTCTATTTTGTCCCAAATCATCAATTAAGGTTAATATTTTCATCTTATAGTTAAGTATCACGTCATGTGATTCTAACCAATCCATTCCAATCACAATGTCGTAGGATCCCAAGGTTGTGACAAAAATGTTTACATTGGTGACGAATTCAGCCAAATCAATTTCACATTCATTAACCTTTCCTCCAACTTTTTGCTTGGCTCCAGATGCCAATTATACATATCTAAATTCATCTTGTTCAACTTAGTTCACCTTAATTCTTTTGAGCACAACACTAGAAATGAAATTATCAGTAGCTCCTAGATCTATAAAAATACTAAACTGTGGATATGATATCATACCTAAAGTCTCGAGAACTATATGGTAATGCTTAGTCTGGTGGTTATTCATCACTACATGAATCCTATGGGCCTTGTATGGATCTCCTACTATCGTTTTTCTTGGTAATCCAATATCTATCACCTTCCCTATAGGACAATATCTACCATAGTGGGGATCTCCACAAGTCCAACATCCCTTCTTAGAGACGATACTCCTAGTTTCAGTGGAAGAATCTATTGGTATAGGGCAGTGAAGTCCTTATATGTTCTGCAGAAAAGATATATACTATTTTTGTTGTTGAGGACAACATTTTCGTTGTTGTAGTGGTGCTCTATACATATTTCTCTAATTGGTAGGATGTTTGCATGGTGTAAAAAATATAGGTCCTATGGGTGTATCACGGTGCCTAGAAGTTTGTCTAATGGGTGTCTATTGATGTGGCTTTCTTTGTGGCATATGTCATGTCTGTATAGAAAAATTCCTACCCTGACATCCATTATCCAATTATTCCTCAGTGATAAAATATTTCTATACTACATCGTTTAGAGTCTGAGGCATCAAAATCCTCACCTTACCATGAATGTTGTAGTTGAGACCAAAGCCAAACTTATTCACTTTTAACATTTCGGTGTTCAAGTGTGGAGCATATCTGAGAAACTCCATAAATATAGTCTCATACTTAGGTACTCTACAACATCCTTGTTGTAAAGAATTGAATTCATTAAGTTGGTTCTTATGAATTCATCAGATAAGTACCTATCTAATAATTTATCCTCGAACAATTCCCAAGAACATATTCAATGGCCATATTCAATTGTAGTGAAAGTGTCTTCCACCAAAGAAGTGCACTCCCTTTCAGTTGAAATACCGCCATACAAACCTTCATGTTGGAGGTATAATCACACAATGAAAAACACATTTCTATATTCTCCAACCAAGCTTCGGTGGCTAAACCATTCGTGGCACCCCAAAACTAGGGAAATTTTATCTTCTCAAGTTATCTATGAACACTACCACTAACTATAGGAGGACGTTGTGAACCCTCAATGGGTCAAGATCCTTTGGACTCATCCCAATCAAGTTTATTTATCAGTACCTATGACATAGTTTGAAAATACCTCATCATACCCTTGACATTAATCACTACAACATGTTCCTTCTCGGTAGTATTCTCTTCTCCCTATGGAGCAGATCTTTTGGGTGTGGGTGTACTTGGAAAAGGCATACCTCTTCCTCCCACACCCCAATGTCTACTCATTCTTCGTCCTCTAACCGTGATACCTACATGAGACAATTTCAGTTTATATTAGTAATTGCATCTTTAATTAAAATTGCACTGGAAGAGATAATGAGTCCAATTTTGCAGAGTAGAACCCTTCTTTGATACCATATGTAACAACCTTCCAACCTTTTGTAAACGAGTAAGAAAATTCATACAAATTAAGTTCAACTTGATAACATATTTTCACTTATGATTACAAGCAACTATTAACAACACCATCAACCGTTTAAGTAATTGAATACACATATTGTAGAATTCACTAATTCAATTATTCAAGAAGCTACTTAATGACTAGCACTCAACAAAGTTCTATCTGACAGTGCAACAAGGAGTAAAGGTGCTACCAACTTTCGAGCTCCTTTTTTTTGTGCAATTTGTGCACTAATACTATGTACAAATTTAATAATTTGTGCAATAGAAAATGTACACTCCAAGAGTAAACAATTAACCAACCTTCATTTCTATAGAAAATGTACACTCCAAGAGTAAACAATTAATTAGAACTCAATCTTGCACTCTATAAACATAATGACTACTTAACAATGGCGAAAACCAAGAATTGAACCTCGACAAAGTATACAAAGTCTAAAACTATTAGCTTCCTCATGCTAGAACAAGATTCAAGGAATTCCAAAGAACAATTAAAATCACAATTAAATCAAGAGAAGTTGTCTCATAATTTTAGAGAATAGAAGTATGAATTTAACATTTAGTTTTCTATTCTTTTTAGTTAACATTCTCAAGAGCATCAAGTCATGGTTGTCCAGCTCAAATAGTAATTCAATATTTCATAGACTAGTTATAGAGTACATTGTGATTTGCCCATTTACAAATTGGTTACACTTGCTAGAGTAAGCAATTTTTAATGAAGCATTCGCCAATTTAACTATTAACAACCTCTTGGATACATCACTACTTGAAATAAACATCAAGATTCCTTAATTTTGCAAGAACTCAGTTTCAAATCATATATAGAACATTGTTTATGCCCAAATATATATTCAGTATACTAATTCAATTCTAACCAATTCGAAAAATTACTCATTGCACAATGATAATTCTATCCAGCAACAATTAAGCTAAACCATAATTACCGTAACTAAAAGAATAATGGAATATGTTGTTGATACTTGATGATGATATTCAATCTAGAAAATAACTTGTGAAATGCCCTTCCTTTCTCCTTCTAATTGAAACGACTTCACCGATACATCCCAACCAATGTTAGGGGTAGTCTTCTTCCCCCTTAGCCCCTCGAGCCGCAAAGGGGTCACACATAGAAAATCAATTTTATAGCTCAAGCTTTCCCTCGCAAGGAGAGGCTTCCACCTCTTTTGCAAAGCTTGCATCCCAACTCACATAAATAAACTATTCCCATAAAAAATTGACAACATTTCAGTCATCCAACAATAGGGTTCTTTGCTCCTTACTCTTCCTACTTTTTATAAGAAATTTTTTCTAGACACTTGTCAATTCATGCATAATAAAATAAGTTTTAATAATTAAATTAGAGATTATTCACCATTAACACATGTCACACTTTCCTCAAGTTGGACATATTTTATTTTCTTTTAATTAAATAAATTTTGAATTTGTCCTCACCTCACCATTAGTTCCTAGATTTTCTCCTAGTTGTCCCTTAATTTGCCAATTTCTCCTTTATTGTGTCTCCTAACTAAATTACAGTTGGATTTTGATTATGGCTCTTCTCTTAGTTAGGATTTATAGCCTAGTTTCACCTAGGATTCTAACTAAATGTTCATAACCCATTCTCTCATGAATTTATTTATTTTAATTTAAAATTTTCTTGTATTAATTTCATGCAGACGTTGTGCATATGTCTAAAATTTTATTCTCTATTTACTAGTTTTTATTTAGTATAACTTTTCCTTAAACCAATTATTATAAACCTTATTTATTAAAAAACATCTAGGCTTATATTTTGTTATGTTTTCTGGTTTATAAATTAAAATTAAAATTGTATTCTCTTCTCTAACAAATTCTAAGTATTCATTTTATCCTCTAAAATCTTCTATTTTTTTTTTATTAATTTCTCTTGACGTTTTCTTTTCTTATTTGTATTTATATTAACATGTGATGTGCCCTTCAAGAGACACCTATGTTCTCCAAGGGTTCCACTCGTCATTTGACTAATTTTGAATTTGTCTAAGG
>JZKD02S1557520.1:0-10377 GCA_000966675.3 Picea glauca | reverse complement strand
TATTAATTATTAATCTAGTAGAATGTCTTTTCAATACTGCCCAAACATCAACATACTTCACAATCGAAAGTCTTCAAAAAAGAATAGTTTACCTTTTTACCTGTCCATGCCTCTTCTAGAATTCCACCATTCAAATAGCTTGAAGTTCCTTTGTTTATTAAGTAAACAACATTATCTACAACATCTGCCCAAAACTATAAGGGAAACCTAGCATGCAATCTCATACTCCTTACATGCTCCATTATTGTCACACACCATTTTCTTGTGGTGTTCGTGGAACTGTTTTCTCTCTACGAATCCCATGGTATGAAAAATAATCATCAAAATCCTTGTTGCAATGTTCACCTCCATTGTCTGATCTGAGACACTTCAACATTTTTCATGTCTCATTCTCAACCAAAGCTTTCCATTTCTTAAAAGTATAAAAAACATTAGATTTTTTTTTAATGCAATAAACCCAAGTTTTTCTAGTTGCATCATCAATAAAAGTAACATAATAATGAGAGCCACAAAGAGATGATACCTGAGTTGGTCCCCATACATTTGTATGCACAAGCTCTAACTTTTCATTCTTCTTTTTATCTTCTGACTCTGAGAAATTTGACTCTCTTATGCTTTCCATAAACACAGTGCTCATAGAAATCCAAATCAATTTGTTTAAGATCTGGCAACAAATTTCTTTTGTGAAGTATTTGCATTCCCTTCTCACTCATGTGTCCAAGCCTGTGATGCCACAGTGTTGTGTCCACTCCTGTAGAAGCTAAAGAGATATAAGATTCAGTATTACTAGTACATAAATACAATGTACCTACCTTCTCTCATTTTGCTATCACCGGTGATCCTTTGGTGACCTTCCACGCCTTATCTATAAATATAGATATGCAACCTTCACTTGCCAACTGCCATGTTGAAATTAGATTTTTCCTTAGATCTGGAACATGTCTTACCTCTTTAAACAACCATTGGTTTCCATTCTTTTGTTTTATTTGTACCTTGCACATTCCAACAATTTTGCATGGTGCATCATCACCCAAATGAACCTGTCCAAAATCACCTTGAACATAATCTTGAAAATGTTTCTTATGGGGTGTGGCATGAAATGAAGCCCCTGAATTTAGTACCCAAGACTCATAAATATTATCTACATAACGAATTAAAGCATCTTGTAACACAACACCTTTTACATTCTCTTTCTGATTTTTCTCCTGATGTCCATCTCTTCAAGGTACAAGTTAATTTTGATATTCTCGTATTTGAAGGACAGATAGAAGCAGATGCCCTAGAAAAATGGTTAAATCTGCTAGATGGTTATTTTTGTGTTCACAATTTTTCCTATAGGGAAAAGATAACCTTTGCACTCCTTAAAGCTCTCCCTCGTGTCAAACATTGGTGGGAAACTTATTGGGAGAAAAGATCCACAGAGGAGTCTGGAATATATGGGGCCAAGCCCATTTAGGATTTTTTTGTGGATGCGGTCAAGGAATATTATTACCCTGTTGGAAACTATGACGACCAGTACATGAGATGGACCACACTATGGCAAGAGAGGGGCACATTTGGTTCTGAAATATCGTGGAGATCTACACATATACATCCAAACTGAAATGAATTTTTTTTGCATCTCATCATTGGGTGCTTCTTATCGATATGTTGTTAAAATTGAGCATAAATTTAAGCACCAGAACAAACTGAAGTTTGGGTCTGCAAATTCGCAACAACCAAAGTATGATAAAGATGGCTCGAACAAACAACCTCTTGAAAACTAGTCGAATCCACAAGAAAAGAAGGGTCACAGAAAGACAAAGAAGGACACTGGAAAGTGGTGTGATTTCCACAAAATCCCCTAGCACAACACCGATGAATGTCGCTCAAAACAGTGATTGGTGGTCGAGATCAAAGAAAAATATTTGAACCAAAATTTAGAATCTGTTTCAGAAAATAATGGGAGAAGACAAATCATCGACGCAAACCCCATTGTTATTGTCGCGACCGTGGCAATTCAACCAAAAGAACAAGTAGATCGTAAAGAGGGGGAGCACCTTTTTCATTCACAGATGTAGGTGAAGGGGACCCCGCTGCATTTTATTGTTGATAGCAGAAGCCAAAAGAACCTCATCTCAGTAGAGGTCGTCAAACAGTTGGGATTATCGACAACACCACACCTGTATCCATACAACATCGGGTGGCTTCGCCAGGGACAAGACCTCCATGTCATCCAACAGTGTTTATTTTCATACGACATCCAACCCTTCAAGGATGAGGTATCATGTGATGTTTCCCCATTGGATGTTTTTTATTTTATCTTGGGCTAGCCGTATATGTGGAAGCTCCATGTTATCTATGAGTCTGGACCCCGTAGTGTCATTGTGACTTTGGGAGATCACCTCTACAGGATACCAGAGGTAGTTCCAACTATTGTCTCACCTAAACAGTGTTGCAAGGTAGTATCTCATACTACAAAATTCAGCTTCTTCACAATATGTTCAAAAGGTGAACAGAAGGATGTTGCAACCATTGCAGCCTTGGCCCAAGACCTTTCTATCCAGCAGAAGCAGATTGCAGAAGAGAAATAAGATATTGTTTCTTCACCTACGAGGGTGCCTACACACTGCCCAGTCAAGCCAATATACACCAGGTTGGTTGAACAGATTCAACCCCACCAGCAACAGGTTTGTGACAGCCTTCAACAAGCCAAGAAGCGCAACTTCTCCATCAAGGCAAGCAGCTCACCAAGGTTCAGATTCAGGAAATGCTTCCCCTCTCCCCCGGAAACTCAACCCAATGGATACCATTGCTTCCTTAATAGGGAGGATTGATCTAGGTGGATATCGATGGCCATCCACCTATTGCAACTGGCTCAAAACAGTCTTATGGCAATTTACTATTTTTAGCATTTTTTTGGTTCCTAATCTTCCAGGGTTATTTTGAGGGCCTAAATTAAGTTTTTTCGAGATTGGTCACCTCAATGGTCCCCAAAGGCTCTCATTGAACCCCAAAAATGAATATCCTAGACGATACCTTTCCAACGAGCTATCGTGCGCCCCAAATGGAGATCGTATGCCAAAGTTACACCCCCTGGAAGTTGATACACGAAACTACCCAAAACAGGGTCCACAAAATTGTTGGATTTTCGTCTTCCAGGGTTAGGGTTTGGGATTTTATTTATGCTAAAAAGGCCTTTAGAGCCTCATTGTAATCATCTTCTTGCGAATATGAGTATTCGTCACATCTCTTCTCATAGATAAGCTTGCACCATTCTAGCGAGTCTTTCACTCTGTATTTCGACAATTTTGTACATTTCACTCATTAATAAAATTGTGTACTACTGTATATTTGTGTTTATGGTTGCATCTTTGATATTATATTTTTGTTATATTATTGTATATCTGAGATATCTCTTTACATTTCTTTATTATATCTTCGCTCTCATTTCGTGCTGAAAATAATCTGAATCAGTTTGCTTCCTTGTCCTTCCTTCTCTAAGTTTAAGTACTTCTTAACTTTCATTGATGACTTCTCGAAGCGCACTTGAGTTTATTTATTAAAATTTAAGAGTGAATTTTTTACATGTTTTGGCCTACATAGCCCTTGTAGAAAAACGATCTGGGTTCCAGACCTGGCACTTGGGCTTGCAAGAAGAAACAATCTCTTTCTATTTCTTCAGCAGAAGCATAGTATTGAGTATCAGTTAATGCAAGTCAAGAACCCTTGTGGCTTCAACAAATCCTCTCAAAGTTTGGATTCCAACATCAGCATCCAACCAGACGTTGGAGTGACAATCGGTGCCATTAAGATCAACAAATATCCAATTCAACATCAACAAAGAAAACACATTGAGATACACATGCACTTCATCAAAAAGCTTATTCAAGATCATGTTCTCCAAGTTCTCTTTTTCCCTACAAATGATCAAGTTGCAAACATTTTCACAAAGACTCTTACAGAAATAAAGTTTTCCAAACTTCAATCGATGTTAGGACTTCAAGAAGTTGTCATTAAGGGGATTGAACCTAATGTCTCTTTTCTTCTCCTATTTTGTCACCTTTGTAAATCCTTCAATCATATCCCAAGTTGTTCTTAAGGGGGGGTGTTAAGATATTTAGACACTTAGTATTTGTGTTGGTTTATGAGCAGCAGGCAACAATAATTTACACACATAAATTGAACATAATAACAACAAATATATGTCAAATATCACATTGTATTAATGTACAATAATCATGCATCACTCTCTTACACCAATACAGTACGTGAGGCCTCATTATATAGAATTGAGGTGTTCATAAAAATATGTCCAATATAGCATAACAATCTCCACAGTATATCCATGAATATCTCTATAAACATCTCTATGTGATTTGCATCCCTAACTTATCTCATTGTCATCATCTTTGATCATACATGGACTTCTAGAATAAGTCTACTTTCAATAATATAATGATTTATATCATAAGTACGAATTATTATTTTATACTCCCCCTTAATGAATATTTATGATTCAATCTAGATATCTTGATTTGTCTCCATCATCTTATGTCTTCTTCATCTGCATCATATTGTCTTCTTCATTTGCATTTATTTCTTTAGTTGTCGTTGTCTTCCTGTATCAACATGAGCTGCATCTTTCTTCTGGAATTTGAGTCAATCATTTGAACTGCATCATCTTCATATCAAGGATTTATTTATCTTACTTTACCTTCCATGGGTTTTCTATGGATTACCCTCCAACCATTACATCATACCTAGGGTTTTCCTTGGCTCACCCTTAACCATTACAAATTCGAAATGGTTTCGTCTTACCACGAACCATTCATTACTCTAAGTGGTTTTGGTTTACTACAAACATGCATCTGTCATTACAAAGTGTTTTTTGGATTATCATGAACAACAAAAATATTGATGATTTATTTGACTCAAGAAAATGACTCAATAAACTAACAACTCTTCCTAAACAAGTTTAACTCTACTTTAATGACAATTGACCTTTGGAGAACCAACTAACTCATGAACGTTGTATGAGATATATTGTTGTACATTTGAAGACTTGACCCTGTAAATCCTTTTAATGTAAAAACAATATTTTTCCATTCAGGGACATCTATCCAACCACATTGTATCTATGTGTGAGGATTTGATATTTTTCGATTCCAACACTTGTGATGATCATGATTTGTAAAACACAAATACTGCAAGGATATAAGTTCCAACATTTTGCTTTTACATGCCCTATTCTTCCACAATGACTGCAACCTTCTTTCTGCTTATGCACTTGATTTGTTGTTGTGGTTGTTGATCTTGGTTCATTACTTCTATTGCTACTTAAATAGATGATTCACTTGTTGTCAATGTTTTTGCTTTCACGAATTTGATGGTTGCATTGCTTGTTTGACCTTCATAACCAAGGCCTTCATTTCTTGGTCTTATACATATTTGTATGGGCCTCTGGATACCTTGAAAATTCTTTCCTAAACCTTTTCCATCATAACCCACATTATTCATAAGTTTTGAACCTATCCCCTTTGTGTGTTTCTAAAAGCAACCTAGTTCATCATCTTCAGTAAGAGATTCATCTTTAGAAATATCATTAGGATCATCATTTGGAGTCTCAGAATAAGAGAGAGACATATGTACATCAACATCATCAACCAAAAAACTAGTATCACACGAACTATCAATCTTATGAATCAAGTCACTTGTATCACAGATTGCATCACATTGCACTTTCTCTTGTTTTAATTGTTTTACTTCATTTTTTAGTGCTAACAACACATTTTCCTTTGCCAATAACTCTTGCTACAATGATTCTATCAATTTTTCCTTTTGATCTTGAATTTTAAAAATATCATCTACAAATTGATCTAGTGATTGCAACTTTTCTTCTAATGTGTCAATGTGTTGTGTAGCAAAACTAAAAAATTCATGATAAAGTTCATTATCTTGTGTTATGAATTCTACAACTTTGCCAATTATGGAATGATTTTGTTTTTGTAACTTGTCTATTTCTTGTAAATCATCTTCAAGATCTTCTTATAGTAGTTCAATTTCCTGATTAGTTGTTTGAAGTCTTTTTCCTCCTTTGCCCATTTTTAAAATTTAATGATTCACACTCGCATGTTAAAGAATAAGCACAATAAACACAAGGTGTCGGGTACAAACGATCATGCACCCAAAATACAACAATGTTAAAGGTGTCGGGTAACACTGATCATGCACCTTTAATCTTAACTTGGATTTCAACTTTAACTTTAACTTGACTTGGACCTTGACTCAACTTGTATTTACTCTAACTTTTCAAAGACTTCATTACATGACCATTGAACTTGGACCCCTTTCTTTGAATCAGTGTACTCTCACTAAGACCTTTATAAACCTTTTATTACATACCCAATACAATTCCACTCATCCTTATTAACTTTTTTATTGACTTAAAATAATAAAAAATACAATGTAACTTAAGCAACCCATCCTTTTTTGGATTTTCTTAAAATATTAATTTAAAACTCATTACCCAACATGGACTTTCATTGGGATTTTGACTCTATTTTACTAAACTTAAACTTGGACTTTACTGGTCATGTACAACACAATGGATCTCTAAAAATTCCCTTTATCACACCTATTCCAATTTTTAAATGAAAACTTTTAATTTTCTTTTACCTCCATTTAGTTTCGTGTAAGGTCAAATATCGAATGTCGGACATCCGGTTAGCTCGAGTCTCGATATAACTTTGATTTGTGTGCCCTATGATACCTGAAGGTATTTAACGGTAACACTTTATAAGGATGTCAAAGCTTTAAAGTGGAACTCCTAATCCGTTGTCCAGATATCGTTTCTTTCGATCACTTTTCAAACATCGGATAGGAGAATAGTCAGATGATTTAGATGTTTGCAACTTTAAAACACAGCTAAGCCCAGTCCTTGCTCAACTGTGGGGATCGATTCTGTTTAAATGGAGTTGCATAGATATTATAGTTCTAGTATCAACTTAGATCCAATTTTTTTATTCTTCCAATGTTACAGGCCTACAATCTCAATCATCGAAAAAGAACATGATGATCTCCTTTCTTACGTTCTCTTCAAAACTCCAAAAGAGCATCACCATAACCTCTCAAGGAATTTCCACATGGATGATGGTTGTAGATTCTTTCAACAACTTCTGTGATTTATTTTTCGTCGGGTTCAAAGCCAAGAATTCTTCTTCAACAATATCATCATCTTTGGCACACTGCTCCACCTTGAAAACCACATCCTCTTCATCATAGTAAGCAAAAAAATTTCATCTTCATCATCATTGTCATCAACCTCTAAGAATGTCGCTTATTTTCAATTATGTGTCGATTATCCAAGTTGAGAAACAGTTGCAAGATTCCAATCATTAAGCTTTGTTTACATTCAAGATTGCAAGATTTATGTTTTCAATCTTGGTTCCAGAGATGTCACTTGGGCTTGTAAGAAGAAAAAATATCTTTCTCTTTCTTCAGCAGAACTAGAGTATCAAGCAGCAATTAATGCAAGTCAAGAATCCTTGTGGATTCAACATATCCTCTCAAATTTTGGATTCCGACAGTAGTATCCAACCACACGCTGGAGTGACAACCAAAGTGTCATTAAGATCAACAAATATCCAATTCAACATCAGCACAGAAAACACATTGAGCTACACATGCACTTCATCAAAAAATTTATTCAAGATCATGTTCTCAAAGTGCTCTTTTTCCCTACAAATGATCAAGTTGCAAACATTTTCACAAAGTCTCTTACAGAAACAAATTTTTCTAAACTTCAATCTATGTTAGGAGTTTAGTAAGTTGTCATTAAGGGGGGATAGGCTCTAATGTCTCATTTCTTCGCCTATTGTGTCACCTTTGTAAATCCTTCAATCCTATCCCAAGTTGTTCTTAAGGGGTGATGTTAAGATATTTAGACACTTAGGATTCAGTTCAAATCAACTTGGTCTAATGTGTCTTTAGGTAAAATGTGTTTCATTAGTGTGTATTTGCAGTTATGTAATCCAATGGTCATGATATGTTCTAGACATAAAGAGATCCAATGGTTCATATTCTTCTCTATACTAATGGCTATATTGATATGTGGCTTAGCACTTGATTGGTCTATGATCTCTATTTCAAGAGCATGGAGGGTCATTTGTTGATGATCGATTGTGAGAAACTCATATGTGATTTTTTTTTCATTTTGCATTAATATACTGCCTCAAGTGGTCTTACTGGCTAGGGTCATGGATTGTTTCCCTCTTTGAGGGTTTTAACCACATAATACACTAGTGTATTAATCTTTGATCTGTTTCTGTGAGAAGTTGTTTAAGGTGTTTGAGTTGTCTCTAGATACAATGTTTATTGAATAAGAATAATAGAGGAAGTAGAAGATCATGTAGCATCCATTCAAGCCACAGTGTATATGGCAAGTCCATAGTGAGTGTACTTTATTTGCACTTGCATTTTATCATTAAGAAGAAAAGAACAAGAGCATAGGCCTCATCTTCTAGCTAGGATTTTCTTGTGTTGGGTTTTCCCAAGGTACATCTTATGTTCATTATGTGGATGGTGTGTTATTTGCTTAGCTTCTTTCATTTCAATTTCAATTTATTCCATTATTTTGTGCGCTAAGATAGTAATATTAAGTCTAAATAAACATTTCATAATAAGATATTTCAAAATTTTGTGAAATCTTTTGTGACAAACCATTCCAGTGGAATATCCACGACAAATTACAAATCACATTGGTATCAAAGAAGCTTTATTTGGGGTTTTGTGGGAAGTTCTAGGATCCAAAACTGGTGTAATAAAGAAGTTTTAAAACCCTATCCATGGAAAATGAGCACATTAACAATCCATGGGATGAGTCGAAAGAGAGACTTTCAAAGATGGAAATACAAGTTGTTGACATCTCTTGCAACATGTCCATCCTCATGGCATCTCTAGAGAACAAGTTTGGATCTTTTGGGGAGTTTGGTAGCTCTAACTAATAATATGGATTGGATAGGAAATATGGAGATAATGAAGACCCAAAAAGGAGTCAAAAAAAGAGCCAGAGAAAGAGAGACCAAGTTCTAGTTCCATCACTTATTTACAATCTCTATTTAAAGTGGAAGCAAATGTGGACATCAAAACCTGTCAATGTGAGATTGATTTTGTTAAATTGAATCAATGGTTGCAATAATTAGAAATTTATTTCAATATCCATAACATAGGAGAAGCTCAAAATATTATGATTTTCCCAACTAAGTTAGAGGGACATACCCAAACTTGGTGGGAAAGTCACACTGAGACACTTGAGTTGGAGGGTGATCCCCCAATAACTAAGTGGGAGGTGTTTAAAACCCTTATTAAGTCCAAATTCTACCTTATTGGGTACGATAGGAATAGTATTTCCATTCGCATTACTTTCAACAAAAGTAAGGGTAGAGTGCAATGTGTAAGAACACACCACCAAGTTTAGAAAAATGGTCATTATGTTGGGTATATCTCCCAAGAACACAAATGTATTTCTCAAGTATCTAGGAGGTCTACACAGTCGTTTAAGAAGGCAATTAATGCTCTTTAAACCAATGAAAATTGGTGACGCATGTTCGCAAGCATAGTATGTAGAGAATATGGGAAAGACTAAATGGAAACCAAGTAGTTCCAAGTAGAATCCTACGGGTATGCTTCCAAAGAGGGAAAGAAGAAGTGGAAAGGAAAGGATAAAAAAACAACAACCATTGCACATCAATGCAAAGATCCAAAACAACCATTGTAATATTGATTATCACACTGAAGATAAGTGTTGAAATCTACATTAAGCTCTAAATCCAAAGAATCACAAGAAGGATGCCAATAAGACGAACATACTAGCTAATAACATATGTATAGGCAAAGAAGATAGAAGAAAGAAGTGACTTACTCCTTTTTGACGATCGTCCTCACTGATCTTCAATCTTTTTTCTTGTTGTCCAAGCTGCGATCAAGATGAAGAAAGTCTGCAAGGAACAGAATAGGACATTCTACTTCTACAATATATCATTAGACAAGAACAGATCTATCTATATAGGCATACATGTGCAAACAACGGTATGAAGGAAATAGGCCAAGTTATGTATTATGAAAACATGGGAACTTACAACCTTGTTGCGCTAGCATTCCTCCAAGTTTCCAATCCAATCTTTGAATGAACTCTAAATATGTTTCTCTTAAGATCATAAATATCATATACACACTTTTGCCTCCCTACTTTTCACCTTGGAATGCCCTCATTATATAGGATTTGGAGGCTTAACCACCATGGAAGAAATCACTCACTAGATCCACTAAATTGGGATCTCCAATATTTTTGGGGAGAAAATATCTCTAAAGGATTTTTAGTGAGAAAATATCTCTCAA
>JZKD02S1557509.1:0-10377 GCA_000966675.3 Picea glauca | reverse complement strand
CTTACTGGAGTATTGCACTTTCTGCCATAAAGTGCTTCAAATGGGCTCATCTTCAACGATGCTTGATACCCATTGTTGTAGGCGAATTATACCAAAAGTAGGTAGTCTTCCCATTTCGATGGTTTTTCCATCACATGCATCCTTAGTATGTCTTTTATTACTCGATTCACCCTCTCTGTCTACCCATCGGACTCAGGATGATAGGTTGTACTAAAGTTCAGATTCATTTTGAACCCCTCGAATAACCCCTTCCAGAAATTTGAGGTAAATTTTTGGTCTTTGTCAGACACAATTGTCTTAGGGATTCCATGCAATCGTGTTACTCCCCTCACAAAGATGTCGGCAACATCCACTGCCTTATGAGTAGTCTTTAACGGAACGAAATGGGCAGCTTTCTTAAGCTTGTCCACCACCACCATAATTGAATCATAATGCTTGCTTGTTCTAGGCAATCCTGTGATGAAGTCCATTGTCACTACCTCCCACTTCCACTCAGGAATGGGTAAGGGTTGCAACAACCCTACTGGGTGTCTGTGCTCAGCTTTAACCTTCTGGCACTCCATACATCTAGCGATGTATTCATCAATATCCTTCTTCATACCTGGCCAGAAATAATGGCTCTTGACTGCTGCCACGGTTTTCCGATATCCAGGGTGCCCTGCATAAGGCACATTATGCATTTCATGCAAAATCATACGTTTCAAGTCCTGGACATTAGGTATATAAATTTTTTTCTTGTACAAAAGTGTTCCATCTATTTCCAATTTATAATTTTCCACTTTCTGTGGCATCTTGCCTTGTTGTAGCTTTGCTACCAGCTCCATGTATTGCAAATTTGCATTTGCAACTTCCAAAATTCTGCCCTTTATATCAGTTTGGTACATGCTAAAGGTTGTAGCATGTAACTCATGTACTCTCCTTCTCAATGAATCAACCACTTTATTCTCCTTCCCTTTGATATGCTTGATATCAAAATCGTACTTATAGAGAAACTCCAACCACCTACTCTGCCTAGCGTTCAAGGTTGGTTGATCGAACAAATACTTTAGACCGTTATGTTGTTCTTAGTTTGAACCTCCTTCCCATGAGGTAATGCCTCCACTTCTTTAGAACATGTACTATGGTTGCCAACTCCAAATCATGAGTGGCATAGTTCCTTTCATGCTCTTTCAACTTTTTGGATTCATAACAAATTACGAATCCATTATGACTGAGGACTCCTCCTAGTCCTTCTTTGCACGCATCAGTGCATACCACAAATTCTTCATTTGGATCTGCAATCCTCAGTATTGGAGCACTAGTTAACAGTTGCTTCAATTGCTGAAAGCTTTTCTCACAATCCTCTGTCCACTGAAACTTCTTCTCATTCCTTTGCAAGTGATAGGGTGAGTTATCCTCGAGAACCCTACGGTAAACCTTATGTAATAACTAGCTAAACCCATGAAGGATCTAAATTTTGTCACGTTCTTTGGTGTTGACCATCCTCTAAAGGCCTCAATCTTCTCAAGATCTACAACTATCCCATCCTTCGAAATAATATGCCCCAATTAATCGATCTCTTTTTGATCAAATGAGCACTTTCTCAGTTTTGCATACAATTGGTACTCTCTTAGCACTTGCAACACCATCCTCAGATGTTGTTCATGCTCTTCCTCTAACTTGGAATACACTAGGATTTCATCTAGTAATACTATGACAAACTTGTCTAGATAGTCCCTGAATACACCATTCATTAAACACATAAAAACAACGAGTGCGTTCGGAAACCCAAATGGCACAACTGTGAATTCATAGTGACCATACCTTGTTCTAAAGGTGTTCTTTCTGATGTCTTCATCCTTTATCCTTATCTGGTGATATCCCGACCTGAGGTCTATCTTCGAAAATATCGTCACATCCTTCAACTGATCAAAGAGGTCATCAATCCTCGGTGGAGGATATTTGTTCTTTATAGTTACTTTGTTCAACTATCTGAAATCGATACACAATCTCAACGTCTTTTCCTTCTTCTTCACGAATAGGACCGGTGCACCCCAAGATGGCACACTTGGGTGTATGTACCCCTTCTTCAGAAGATATTCAAGCTACAATTGCAACTCTTTCATCTATGGCGTACTCATTTTGTAAGGAGATTTTGACACTGGAGCTACTCCAAGCATCAAGTTTACAGAGAAATCAATATCTCTCTTTGGGGGTAATCCTGGTACCTCTTGGAATACCTCTTCAAACTCCTTTAGTACTGCATGATCTCCAATATTTGACACCTTATCCTTAGGTGTTTCCTCCACATGGGCTGCAAATAATTGACAGCCTTTCATGTAGCACTTCTTCAGTTGCATTGCTGAGATTTCTCTGATAGCAACAACTCTGGGAATTTCTTGGACTGTTTTCCAATTTCCTTCCTCATCCAGGCAAGTGAATGCCTTGTTATGATAGTCCAAGATGGCATGGTGCTGGTCCAACCAATCCATCCCAATCAGACAGTCATAAGAACCTAAAGGAAGAACATTCAATTCAGCCTTTGTGCTCAGTCCATTCATGTCCACGGGACAGGACTCAACCAACTTAGTGATTTTTCTCTTGGTTCATGTAGCCAGCTGCACTAACCAAGACTTTTCATGTTGGCTTCTTGACAAATGCTAACTTTCCACCACTCTAGGATCTACATAACTATGGATATCCCCTGAATCAATTAAAATAGTAAATGGTTGGTTGTTAATCATACCTTCTACTTCAATCATGTGCGATTGAACTTCAGCTTGCTTGTTGTCCAAGGATGCATATATCCTTGGCATTCTACTGCCCATGTCCTCCATTGTTTCAGCTTGTTGAACATTATGGAAATCTCTCACTTTTCCATTTTTGTAGGGACAATCTATGTACTTATGGTTTCCCCGACAAACCCAACACTGAATGGGGGTCTATCTTGGCCTTTTTTCCCCCACTTCAGCCATTCTGAGCTCTCTAAACGATGGCTGTCCTTGAGGACTATTTCTGAAAAAGGGAGGTGTGTTTCCCTTCTGCCTCTGCTCTTTCTTAAACTTCTTCTGGTCATACCAAGCCTTTCAAAAGGTAGGCTTTTCTCTTTGTTGTTCATATAAGCATTTCTCTCTTTTTATCGTTTCTTCCATGGTCTTAGGGTCATCATATTGGATCTTGTCCCCAATGGAAGATGGCATTCCACTCAAATACCTTTGAATCTTCACAGTTTCCTCTTTGATGAACAAAACATACTTCAGCAATTCCAAAAACCTACGTTCATACTCATCAATGGTCATGTTGCCTAGCTTGAGTTCAAAGAACTCTTTCATCTTTCTGTCATAATATCTCTTATTCAAATACTTCTTCTGAAAATACCTCTTGAATTCCTTCCAAGTGATATCTTTCTCTCTAATTTGTTGCACCTACACAAGTTGATCCCACCACATGGATGCTTTCCCTTTCAATTGATACATCGCAATTCTTCCTTCAGCATGTGAGGAATAATTTTGTAGTTTGAAGTATTTCCTCATACCGAGCAACCATGTTTCGACATCTTCCTCCTTCTGATGTTCTCCATCAAATGTAGGAGGCTTAATCTCGTTCATTTCTCCCTTCAATTCATCCACTCCAGATCTCATGTTCTTTCTGGTAGGAGATGGGATTGAACTATTGTGTGCCCTTCTCTTGGAGGGACCTTGGGAGTGATGATGGTGTCTACCAACACTCCTTGACCTTCTTCCCTCAGAAGTCCGGTGACTCCCTGTTTTGCTCGAGTCACTCTCCTTCTCCAACTTCTTCTCTATTCTCTCCAAACTCTTTAACATCTTTATGTTAAATTCACCTTGTTTTTCCTGTGTTTTTCTAAGCTTTTTGCAATCTGCTCGGTGAGTTTGGGCATCTTTCTACAATTTTTCAATGATTTTCATCATGTTCCCTTCCTTATCTATCTCTTCTCCAAGCCCATTGGAGTTCGACCCTTCAACTCCTAAATGAACATCCATTCATTTTGCTTCGTCCTCGGAACTGGAAGTAGTCCGTGCCCTTTCCATTTATTTTGCACTCAGTGGAAATTCTACTCGGTTCTGTCACTCGCTAAACTTCTGCAAACACAATGTGTAGACAACCGGAATTTGTTAGGCCATTGTTTCTTAACCAATTCCACAACATTCATAAACAACTTGATTCAAGAAAACGTTCATCTTTCATGAATTTTTCGAGCTCTTCTCGGTTCTGTAGGAAACTTAGGCCTTAGCCTCTTTTCTCTCAGTTCCCCAACCCACATGACCATGGGTCGTGACCAAGCGCTAGATCATCAAGGTTCTCCCATCAGAACTTCATGGTTTTGGGTTTCAGGATTTCGGTCCTGGAGGCTCTCACACTCTCTTCCCTCTCCAACTCCTGACTTCCAAACTTTTGACCTTTCTAGCCATCGGGCCTACAGCACAATTGTCACCAACCAGGGTGGTGACACGTGTTTCTCTTAAGAAGGTCCATGTTACCCTAGGCGAAGCCCTCTGGCCCCACTGCGTCTACTTTTTCCTTCGAGGCCCACTAGCATGTGGCACACATCACATGGGTCCACACCCATCCAAGTGACGTCAACCCGACCCACTACTTTAGCTCTTTAGGATTTCGCGATTTCGGGCTTTGGGAGTTTATGCATCAGCACATCCCACTTCTCCCAACAGTCGAACTCCTGAAATTACCCTCTGCTCTTCTACTCAATCCAACGATCGAGATATTTTTCACAGATCTACGGTGTAGATCTTTTTGGGACTTCGAAGTTTCAGTTTTCGGGGGTTTGTGCCTCAACGCACCCCGCTTTTCCCGACATCCGAAATCCCAAAAGGATTCTTGGATATCCTCCCTGTACCTTATCCATATCTGATGGTCATAAAGGGCTCTCTTTTTTTCAAACACATCCTACGGCTCCAACACCCCAAGTGTTGAGTTCTCTCTCTCTCTGCAGTTAAATGCCATGCCTGGCTGCAGTTTTATTTCACCGCTACTCTTCCTAAGATTCACACATGGCCAAGTAACCCCTTGGCACTTAGAAACATTCTAAGGATTGAAATTAGTCCTCCAGACACAATTTCCTCTCGAAACCTTGGGTCCAAAAACCACTTATCCGACCCATCTAGGCTTAGTGTTGAAACCTTGTGCTCTGATACCATATTGTAACGTCCCCATCCATCAACCCACTTGTNCTTACTGGAGTATTGCACTTTCTGCCATAAAGTGCTTCAAATGGGCTCATCTTCAACGATGCTTGATACCCATTGTTGTAGGCGAATTATACCAAAAGTAGGTAGTCTTCCCATTTCGATGGTTTTTCCATCACATGCATCCTTAGTATGTCTTTTATTACTCGATTCACCCTCTCTGTCTACCCATCGGACTCAGGATGATAGGTTGTACTAAAGTTCAGATTCATTTTGAACCCCTCGAATAACCCCTTCCAGAAATTTGAGGTAAATTTTTGGTCTTTGTCAGACACAATTGTCTTAGGGATTCCATGCAATCGTGTTACTCCCCTCACAAAGATGTCGGCAACATCCACTGCCTTATGAGTAGTCTTTAACGGAACGAAATGGGCAGCTTTCTTAAGCTTGTCCACCACCACCATAATTGAATCATAATGCTTGCTTGTTCTAGGCAATCCTGTGATGAAGTCCATTGTCACTACCTCCCACTTCCACTCAGGAATGGGTAAGGGTTGCAACAACCCTACTGGGTGTCTGTGCTCAGCTTTAACCTTCTGGCACTCCATACATCTAGCGATGTATTCATCAATATCCTTCTTCATACCTGGCCAGAAATAATGGCTCTTGACTGCTGCCACGGTTTTCCGATATCCAGGGTGCCCTGCATAAGGCACATTATGCATTTCATGCAAAATCATACGTTTCAAGTCCTGGACATTAGGTATATAAATTTTTTTCTTGTACAAAAGTGTTCCATCTATTTCCAATTTATAATTTTCCACTTTCTGTGGCATCTTGCCTTGTTGTAGCTTTGCTACCAGCTCCATGTATTGCAAATTTGCATTTGCAACTTCCAAAATTCTGCCCTTTATATCAGTTTGGTACATGCTAAAGGTTGTAGCATGTAACTCATGTACTCTCCTTCTCAATGAATCAACCACTTTATTCTCCTTCCCTTTGATATGCTTGATATCAAAATCGTACTTATAGAGAAACTCCAACCACCTACTCTGCCTAGCGTTCAAGGTTGGTTGATCGAACAAATACTTTAGACCGTTATGTTGTTCTTAGTTTGAACCTCCTTCCCATGAGGTAATGCCTCCACTTCTTTAGAACATGTACTATGGTTGCCAACTCCAAATCATGAGTGGCATAGTTCCTTTCATGCTCTTTCAACTTTTTGGATTCATAACAAATTACGAATCCATTATGACTGAGGACTCCTCCTAGTCCTTCTTTGCACGCATCAGTGCATACCACAAATTCTTCATTTGGATCTGCAATCCTCAGTATTGGAGCACTAGTTAACAGTTGCTTCAATTGCTGAAATCTTTTCTCACAATCCTCTGTCCACTGAAACTTCTTCTCATTCCTTTGCAAGTGATAGGGTGAGTTATCCTCGAGAACCCTGCGGTAAACCTTATGTAATAACTAGCTAAACCCATGAAGGATCTAAATTTTGTCACGTTCTTTGGTGCTGACCATCCTCTAAAGGCCTCAATCTTCTCAGGATCTACAACTATCCCATCCTTCGAAATAATATGCCCCAATTAATCGATCTGTTTTTGATAAAATGAGCACTTTCTCAGTTTTGCATACAATTGGTGCTCTCTTAGCACCTGCAACACCATCCTCAGATGTTGTTCATGCTCTTCCTCTAACTTGGAATACACTAGGATTTCATCTAGTAATACTATGACAAACTTGTCTAGATAGTCCCTGAATACACCATTCATTAAACACATAAAAACAACGAGTGCGTTCGGAAACCCAAATGGCACAACTGTGAATTCATAGTGACCATACCTTGTTCTAAAGGTGTTCTTTCTGATGTCTTCATCCTTTATCCTTATCTGGTGATATCCCGACCTGAGGTCTATCTTCGAAAATATCGTCACATCCTTCAACTGATCAAAGAGGTCATCAATCCTCGGTGGAGGATATTTGTTCTTTATAGTTACTTTGTTCAACTATCTGAAATCGATACACAATCTCAACGTCTTTTCCTTCTTCTTCACGAATAGGACCGGTGCACCCCAAGATGGCACACTTGGGTGTATGTACCCCTTCTTCAGAAGATATTCAAGCTACAATTGCAACTCTTTCATCTATGGCGTACTCATTTTGTAAGGAGATTTTGACACTGGAGCTACTCCAAGCATCAAGTTTACAGAGAAATCAATATCTCTCTTTGGGGGTAATCCTGGTACCTCTTGGAATACCTCTTCAAACTCCTTTAGTACTGCATGATCTCCAATATTTGACACCTTATCCTTAGGTGTTTCCTCCACATGGGCTGCAAATAATTGACAGCCTTTCATGTAGCACTTCTTCAGTTGCATTGCTGAGATTTCTCTGATAGCAACAACTCTGGGAATTTCTTGGACTGTTTTCCAATTTCCTTCCTCATCCAGGCAAGTGAATGCCTTGTTATGATAGTCCAAGATGGCATGGTGCTGGTCCAACCAATCCATCCCAATCAGACAGTCATAAGAACCTAAAGGAAGAACATTCAATTCAGCCTTTGTGCTCAGTCCATTCATGTCCACGGGACAGGACTCAACCAACTTAGTGATTTTTCTCTTGGTTCATGTAGCCAGCTGCACTAACCAAGACTTTTCATGTTGGCTTCTTGACAAATGCTAACTTTCCACCACTCTAGGATCTACATAACTATGGATATCCCCTGAATCAATTAAAATAGTAAATGGTTGGTTGTTAATCATACCTTCTACTTCAATCATGTGCGATTGAACTTCAGCTTGCTTGTTGTCCAAGGATGCATATATCCTTGGCATTCTACTGCCCATGTCCTCCATTGTTTCAGCTTGTTGAACATTATGGAAATCTCTCACTTTTCCATTTTTGTAGGGACAATCTATGTACTTATGGTTTCCCCGACAAACCCAACACTGAATGGGGGTCTATCTTGGCCTTTTTTCCCCCACTTCAGCCATTCTGAGCTCTCTAAACGATGGCTGTCCTTGAGGACTATTTCTGAAAAAGGGAGGTGTGTTTCCCTTCTGCCTCTGCTCTTTCTTAAACTTCTTCTGGTCATACCAAGCCTTTCAAAAGGTAGGCTTTTCTCTTTGTTGTTCATATAAGCATTTCTCTCTTTTTATCGTTTCTTCCATGGTCTTAGGGTCATCATATTGGATCTTGTCCCCAATGGAAGATGGCATTCCACTCAAATACCTTTGAATCTTCACAGTTTCCTCTTTGATGAACAAAACATACTTCAGCAATTCCAAAAACCTACGTTCATACTCATCAATGGTCATGTTGCCTAGCTTGAGTTCAAAGAACTCTTTCATCTTTCTGTCATAATATCTCTTATTCAAATACTTCTTCTGAAAATACCTCTTGAATTCCTTCCAAGTGATATCTTTCTCTCTAATTTGTTGCACCTACACAAGTTGATCCCACCACATGGATGCTTTCCCTTTCAATTGATACATCGCAATTCTTCCTTCAGCATGTGAGGAATAATTTTGTAGTTTGAAGTATTTCCTCATACCGAGCAACCATGTTTCGACATCTTCCTCCTTCTGATGTTCTCCATCAAATGTAGGAGGCTTAATCTCGTTCATTTCTCCCTTCAATTCATCCACTCCAGATCTCATGTTCTTTCTGGTAGGAGATGGGATTGAACTATTGTGTGCCCTTCTCTTGGAGGGACCTTGGGAGTGATGATGGTGTCTACCAACACTCCTTGACCTTCTTCCCTCAGAAGTCCGGTGACTCCCTGTTTTGCTCGAGTCACTCTCCTTCTCCAACTTCTTCTCTATTCTCTCCAAACTCTTTAACATCTTTATGTTAAATTCACCTTGTTTTTCCTGTGTTTTTCTAAGCTTTTTGCAATCTGCTCGGTGAGTTTGGGCATCTTTCTACAATTTTTCAATGATTTTCATCATGTTCCCTTCCTTATCTATCTCTTCTCCAAGCCCATTGGAGTTCGACCCTTCAACTCCTAAATGAACATCCATTCATTTTGCTTCGTCCTCGGAACTGGAAGTAGTCCGTGCCCTTTCCATTTATTTTGCACTCAGTGGAAATTCTACTCGGTTCTGTCACTCGCTAAACTTCTGCAAACACAATGTGTAGACAACCGGAATTTGTTAGGCCATTGTTTCTTAACCAATTCCACAACATTCATAAACAACTTGATTCAAGAAAACGTTCATCTTTCATGAATTTTTCGAGCTCTTCTCGGTTCTGTAGGAAACTTAGGCCTTAGCCTCTTTTCTCTCAGTTCCCCAACCCACATGACCATGGGTCGTGACCAAGCGCTAGATCATCAAGGTTCTCCCATCAGAACTTCATGGTTTTGGGTTTCAGGATTTCGGTCCTGGAGGCTCTCACACTCTCTTCCCTCTCCAACTCCTGACTTCCAAACTTTTGACCTTTCTAGCCATCGGGCCTACAGCACAATTGTCACCAACCAGGGTGGTGACACGTGTTTCTCTTAAGAAGGTCCATGTTACCCTAGGCGAAGCCCTCTGGCCCCACTGCGTCTACTTTTTCCTTCGAGGCCCACTAGCATGTGGCACACATCACATGGGTCCACACCCATCCAAGTGACGTCAACCCGACCCACTACTTTAGCTCTTTAGGATTTCGCGATTTCGGGCTTTGGGAGTTTATGCATCAGCACATCCCACTTCTCCCAACAGTCGAACTCCTGAAATTACCCTCTGCTCTTCTACTCAATCCAACGATCGAGATATTTTTCACAGATCTACGGTGTAGATCTTTTTGGGACTTCGAAGTTTCAGTTTTCGGGGGTTTGTGCCTCAACGCACCCCGCTTTTCCCGACATCCGAAATCCCAAAAGGATTCTTGGATATCCTCCCTGTACCTTATCCATATCTGATGGTCATAAAGGGCTCTCTTTTTTTCAAACACATCCTACGGCTCCAACACCCCAAGTGTTGAGTTCTCTCTCTCTCTGCAGTTAAATGCCATGCCTGGCTGCAGTTTTATTTCACCGCTACTCTTCCTAAGATTCACACATGGCCAAGTAACCCCTTGGCACTTAGAAACATTCTAAGGATTGAAATTAGTCCTCCAGACACAATTTCCTCTCGAAACCTTGGGTCCAAAAACCACTTATCCGACCCATCTAGGCTTAGTGTTGAAACCTTGTGCTCTGATACCATATTGTAACGTCCCCATCCATCAACCCACTTGT
>JZKD02S1557498.1:0-10377 GCA_000966675.3 Picea glauca | reverse complement strand
GATAAAAGAGATTTCCTTTTATGGGTTGCAACAAGTATTACCACGCTATTCCTTGGCATTGAGATTGGTGTACTTGTTGGAGTTGGTGCATCTCTTGCATGTGTGATACATGAATCAACAAATCCACATATCGCTGTACTAGGTCATCTTCCTGGCACCACAGTATATAAAAACATCAAGCAATATTCATAGGCATACCAAAATGGAAGAGACCAAGACAAGGTTGATGAATTAACATTGGAAAGATGTTTCCACGACATTGCCAGCAATGAGAATAGAGAGCAGAACTTATGCTCTGTGCAGCTTAATGTTGCAGGTTTGGAGGAGGGATGTATGGTAGCTGGACATTAAACTGAATTTCAGTGTGGACAAAGGTCCATTTTTGTGAAAAATGATAATATCAAGGTGGTAGGAATCATATCAGGTTTTCAGGTTCAACAGGGCCTGAATGTTGGAAGTCCTGACTATATGTTTGAACGGTCTAGTCATACAGATGGATTTCACATGGGTTTTATGGCTTGTGGAGTGATTGAAAATGTCCTATCATCAAGTGTGCGTGGGAACTATATGGGATATAGTATTGCATCAATGGATGTTTGGGGAAGAGGTGTGACTGCTAGTAGTGGTTCATTTCTAGTTATTAAGACTAAAAGTGGAAATGCACTTGATGAAAATATTTGTGAGCACAAAGTTATAAATTCAATGGTTGATGGTACTGCAAGTGATGGATCAAGTCTAAGAGCACATCCACTTGGATAGTGTAAAGATTCATGCATGATTCCAGGAAGAATTCATCATTGATGAAGCATTGATAACAAAGTTTACAGGTCTGCCAAGAACTGGAGAGCGTTGATTCAAATCCACAGTGCCATCAAATATAGCGTCCAGATCTTATTTTTCGCCCATTCACAAAGACTTGATTTGAAAGAAGGACATTCCAATGTCTTTTCTGGAACCAGTGGCAGGAGGACAGTCACACCTAAGTCTAGAAAGAGAGAAATGAGCTTCATTTAAGAAGCCTTGAAGTCATTTACAAACATGCAGGTAATCATAATTTTGATATTTTGATTTTTGAAATACTTCTATTTTTTGGTGGTTTAGGCGAGCCCTCCAGTGCTCATTAACCACCGAAAAGAAGTGCTTTCGGTGGATAAGGTTCTTAAATCCAAATACTGTTAACCACAGAAAGCTGTTTTAACCAGAATATTCAAAATTCTGCCCAGATTCTAGATATTCAAGTTGGAATGATGTGAAATCTTATGGAATATGATGATTATGAATTATCAAATCAAGTCTAAACACTATTCTTGAAGAATAAAGTCAAAAATAAGTTTTTTGACTATATTTGGTCATTTTTAAAGGGCAAAATATCAGGGATCAGAAGACACATCACCCAACTTGAACTTCATCTTCAGGATATCAATATAAAGATCCTTGGAAGGTTGAACTCCACATCACCAAATTACCACATAGACGGAAGGTGAGACAAGATTAACTGAGGCATGGCACTTGATGATGTTGAGTAGGAAAAATCCAGATGATAAATTGTAAAGGCTAAATGACTCCATGCCCAAAACTAAAGGCACAGGGTTTTCCAGGTTCTTGGAGACCTCACAGGGAGGTATCCATCCCAGTTGGAGCCAGATGTTAGCGATAAAAAATGCACTGGCATTTTTGAAAGAGTGATGCCTAATCTTGTAAGGAATATTTGACTAGCTTCCTGGGCTCCAAATGAAGATTTGAAAGCACCATTGGAAATCTTAGATTTTGTAGATGTCGATTGACTATTTAAGCATGCAAAACAAACTCTCTATGACTGATAAATTTGATTTTTCCCAAGGCAGTTTATTTCTGTAAAACCTTCCTTTTCGGTGGTTTAGGAGAACAGGACGACTGTTCATTAACCACCGAAATCGGTGATTTTGGTAGTTAACCCACCCAGAAGATTTCCAAGTTAACCACCTAAAGCCTGTCATGTTCAGAATGATCAATTTTTTACACAAATCGAAGTTTTTTGAGTTGAAAAGGTTTGAAATCTTTTCGAATGAACATCTGATGAATTATCAAGACAAATCCAACAGTTATTTTTGACAGATTGTGGAAAGAGGAGGTGTTTCAAAGGTTTTTGATATCTTTGACAAAGATAGAAAATCAGGACACTTTGCCACCTCAATAGATTCGAATTTGTCTCTCTTGGAGAGTCATCATTTAGCCTTGGGAGGCTATCCTGCACTTCACCAACAATCAACAAGAGAGAAAGACCATGAAATCTGGGATTGACTTCATTTTTGGGGATCATCCCACATCTTTTGCAACTAAATTTTGAGTTACTATCTTTAGTATATTTGACCCTTGTTTTCAAGATCTCAGAACTACTTTGTAAATATATAAAGCTTAGGATAGAATATGAACCAAGGGTTCGATTTTGGGTTCGATATGCTGCTACTGTAAATGAGACTCATTCTTAATATATGAAACATTGCAAGCTTCCTTCATCTGTGTTCTCAGATATTTCTTTTCTGTTCTATGATATCTTATGAGTGAATGATTTATTTATTGCGCTTATTCAATCTACATGTGACTGTCATCTCACTAATTGATTGATTAAGTTAAGAATCATAAGTTATTGCCTTAGTTTTTAAACCCATTGTGCTTATTGTTTTATATGAGTATAATCTGGTTCAACAACTATCTTCTATTCTATTTGATCACTCCTTGTCTGATTGCATTCTTAGAAGGCCTTGTGATATTTGATATTACTAGACAGTCTTAAAGACACAATCCAACCCCTAGATATTCATCTTGATCCAAAAACCACATCAATTATTAAGAAAATAGTTTCCAAAAAGATTGAGTTACCAGGCATCTCTGACTTACAGCCTAGGAGAGTTTCCTGGAGTGATAACAAGGGGAATATATCAACTTCGGTTTTCCCATCAATGGATAAGTTTTCTTTGTCATGACATTGACCTCCGACCCTAGGTCGAGGACCACATAGTCTATCTCATACTCTCCTATTTGAGAATTCATATGTAATTCCTTATTTATCCGTCTCTTCTTACCAATTTGGTGTACTACCCTATTCTGTAAGGGGTCTATCTTTCCTTGCTTGTATTGTCTGATTAAATTTTGCAATTCTTGTACAACACTCTCATCCTGAATCAACTTAATACAAGTATGTAAAAATTCCATGAGCTTGCTTATGTCTTTTCCTTCCCTCGGTGAAGCAGAATGATCAAATATGTGAGGCATTCCATGATCTCTTACTTCCGGTCTTGTCTTTGATGAAGAACCCTGGTCTCCTCTAAATTATTTTCTTGCTTCCTCAAATATTTGTCTTTCTTTCTTTGCATCGAAGGTTTGGGTCTTCTCTGCAACTTTTATGATTCCTGAATCTTCTGTAACCTTCCCTTGGACCAGTCTTTCTTCTCTTGTAATAGTGCCTCTTCTGGTTATAACAATGACTCTAGGGTATCCTCCATGATGTTCAACATAGATCAGTTTCACTTGCAGGTTCTTCTGAGGTCTTCGTCTTTCCTAAAGCTTAGCTAGCAGCACAGGACAATCTTCTATAACATGGTCAAATGATTTGCAGTAGCTGCAAGTTGTACAAGGGTTCTGACAATCCCTTGCAAGGTGTCCTATTTGTGTGCAGTTATAATAGATGATCTATCCTCAACCTCGATCCATTCCTCCTCCTCGTCCTCTTCCTCTGAATCCATCACGAGGGTTGAAGTTTCCTCTCCTAGGAGAGTTATACTGCGTAGTGTTTCCTTCTTTCTCTACTTCACCTTGGATCTTATATATGTCTCTTGACCTTTCATGCATGAGATAATAAGCCCTACAATACCTGTCATCATGCCCTACAGACTTACAGAATGTATAGTACAAATTTTTAGGTGTCTGAACATACTTTTGGATGTAGTAACACTCACCAGTACGATGTCTATTTCTCCATACCTCGTACTAGGGTAAGGTTTCTTTCTTCAAAGGGATCGGGGCTCTAGAAGCCAAGTATTCATTGAATAGAGGGAAATGTTCCTTGTCATGGCCTTATGATCGAAATCTGACACACCATATGTTTTCTTTTTTATATTTTCCCTTGTCTTTCTTCATATCTTCAACCTACAAAGACAAACTAGTTAGTTGACTCAGGATATGACTCATACCTGAGATGGATTCTCCCATAGGGGCTGATTCAAGCTTCATGGCGATCTCCAATGCCTCAACCTACAAAGCAATCTTCTATTGCATCAAGGGAACTCTGATGTGTGGTAAGAGGGTAGCAATGAACCATTCTTTGTTTTGTTCATCTAGTATCTGAAAAGTTAATCGGCCTGTCAAGGTTTTGAATCTCTGATCGAATTCCCACACAGGTTCAACCACCTTCTTCTTGATCTCTTTCATCTCTGTGATACATTGTGACTCCAACTTGGGTTTCTTGAACTCTGCAATTAGTGTATTCTTGATCCGATTCAACGAATTAGGCTGTGCAAGTCCTTGGAAAAGTTTCATGTACCAACTCAGTGTTCGATCTCTGGGAGGTGTACTGAACTGGGTTCTTTTGACAACTTCATATGTGACATTTTTAATGTTCCATACAACTTCACAGAGGAACCAGTGCTATTCAATATCTTCATATCCATCTTCCCTAAAGATAGGAAGTCTTATCTCATCTTCCATAGATCTTCCTAGGGTTCCTGACTGAATATGTGGTGGTCTACTATGGACAGTGCTTTGGACACTCTGGTGACTGGGATTACTCTGGTTTCTTAATACTAAATCAACATTAAGGATAATAGTACTTACTTCAATGGTCTGCGCAGTTTCTGAACCTTCAGGTCGTCCTCAGCGAAGCTCTTTAGCCTGTCCTTCCTAGGTCCTGGTGGGTTTTGAATGTTCTTCGTCCATTAGATCTGCTTCTTATCCACTGTAGAAACCCTCCTCCCCATAGTTCTGCTTAAACAGGTTTGCAAGGTGGACTTCTCAGAACACTCGCCCACTGCGCATATGTCCAACTTTTTTTTCGTTGTCGCTGTCCAAATTTTTGAACATTATCCTTTGCGGATCCAACCAATCTATTCTATCTTCAATATGTTCTTTTCATGCAACAACATCTTGAGTCTTAGCTTCAAGAATTGAAATTTTTTTCCTCTGGGTCCCTTAAAGAAATATCTCTCAGCTTGGTTGTATGACTCTACCCTATCAACAACAAACTATATGATGTACCCTCCAATGGTACTATCGAACCAATGATCTACTGCTCGTGATACAATGTTATCAACTTCCTTGACCTTATTGATCAACTCTGATGTCCATACCACATGAAGTCTAGATCATATATCGAAATGGGTATCGGCTAATCTAGCTAGCCACTCATATAGCTCTTGATGGATTCCTCCAAAGAATATCTCGTGTATATCAGTAAAAATATGCTTTTCCAACCAGTCCTCTTAGTGAAGATTAGGGTTCTTGTTCTGGGATTCAACGAAGTCCTTCTCTTGATCTTCTATCCACTTTTGAATCTCTGTCTTCGATGGAAACCACCTTGATATCCCCTTAAAAATATTCCAGTCCCGACAACGGAACCATTTCTTGGCACAGGGGCAGACCTAGGGTTCATCTCAAAGAGCACACCAACAAGCCCTAACTACTGGCCTTTTCGGCAACACCTGCGAAGCATATGCAGTCTCACCTGAAGCATTTATGAGGGGGTTACAGGACAAAGATGTATACAACCAAGGGGAATATCAAGTGGATCTAACATAGGAACAACACAACATTCATATATCACTTATCAGTTTGATCTACTCCATGCATCTATTAGATCTACCTTAGCAATGAAATAACAATATATGAATGAAAAATACAAAATGCCAATCATACACAACACCAAATATACGTGGTTCACCCTCTCTCTAGGGATACGTTCACAAAACGGTGCTATATTATATTTAGGTAAAGCATACCGTTCTTGTTTAAGCTCTCAGTTAGAAGATCTCCTTTCTTCTCCTATGATTCTCTCCCCTCCCTGCACACCTAGATGCAGGGTTGATCTTTGCACCCAACTGAAGATATTACAATCCAGAATGCTCTCGTACCCAACACTTCTCTTTCTTGATTCAATACTCACTCTCCTCAATAATACACTTGATATACAATAATAACATACTAACCCAAAACACCAACCCAACCTAGGTCCTTTAGACCTCTATTTATACATTACAATCATTCACTGACATCCTTAGGCCAAAACCTAAGTGTCCAAAACCCTATATACCAAATCCCTAGGTGTCTAAAACCCTAGGTCAACTTGACCCGTGTTTTCAGGGCTTTGCTAGCCCATCTTTCCTTTCTTCTCATGCAGTTCTCTAAAGCATCCAATGGTGGGTTTTTCCTCTTGTCGAATTGTCCACAATCCTTCTTCCTTGCTGAATTGTCATTCTTGATCTCCTTTTGCAATGAATTTCTTTCTTGGGCTTCACTCCATCTTTTCTTCTCTTTTTCTCTCTTCGACCCAGTATCAGTTACTATGCCTTCCGTGAAGTTCACTTTTTCCCTTTTCTTCCTTGTTCTTCACTTCCTTCCATAACCATGGGCCAACACCTTGTCTTTGATATCGACCACCAATGACTGTTTTGAGATACATTCATCGGTCTTGTGCCAGGGGATTTTGTGGAAATCACACCATTCTCGAGTCTCCTTCTTAGTTTTCCATTACCCTTCTTTTCCTGTGGCTTGGACGGGTTTTCTAAAGGTTGGTTGTTAGGGTCATATTTCCCATACTTTGGTTGTTGTGGATTTGTAGACCCAAACTCCCGCTTGTTCTGGTGCTTGAATTTTTGCTCGATTTTAACAACATATCGATAGATAGTGCCTAGTGATGAGATGTCTAGAAAGTCAATTTCAATTTTCATGTATCTATGTAGATCCCCACGGTATTTTAGAACCAAATGTCACTCAGAGTCTTTGATACCCAGCTTGGTGCGCAAGGTGTGGAAGGTGTTAGCGCTTTGTAAATTCCCAGAGGTTGTCAGGAGGTAGAATAAATTTAGCAGAGGTAACTTACCCAACCACTTCGAAACTGGGATGTAGCCCTGCCAGTTCTAGAGAAGGATCTCTTTGTAATATTTAGATATGTTTGGGTTTCAGATATTAGGTTAGTTAAATTAATAAGAATCTGTTATTTTGTTTTAAAAATATGGCTAAAATATTTCTCACACATCCATTGGGCTATGGGGTCTATGTTATGAGTTGATATCAGAGGACACATTTTATTAGGTTTCTTCACAGTGAAAGGTAATGCAAATACTGGATCCTTTAAAATTAAAGTGATGATATGCAGAAAACATGTGAGATAGTCAATCAAGATAAATAAGCATTTAAGAATTTCTTTATCACAATATCAGAGGAAAAACATTCAGATCTTTAAAATCCAGAAACAGAGTATACAAGATAAATTATGCACTTAACCTTCTTTTAAATGATCATATACAGAACAAAGGATGGTAATGAAATAAGATAAACAATAAACAAAGAGAAGTAACAACACCAACATCAACACGTAGGAATCCTGTGAATCATCCTTTTTATTGCTGGTAGATCTCTTCAAAATTATTACAGATTACAACTTGCTTGGGTGTAAAGATCAACCTTCAATACTTCAAAGTCTGAAGTATTTATAGAAAAATTACAATTTGGTCTTGTCATTAATGATCAGGTCATGGTAGAATCAAAATCTAACTAACTAGATAACAAAATACAGAATTGTAGGAAATGTTAATGATCTTTCAAATTCTTCGTGCTGATTTTAGGGAAGGTTATTGGTGAGTCACCAACTTGACTTTGACTTCTCCTTGTGATGACTTGGAAATCCAAATCACTGTCTAATCATTCAAATCACACAGGTCCTCCCATCTCCGCTGAATAGGAATGGTAACTTTGAGTAGCCTTTGATATACTTCATCTGTCTCTGTGTACTTAGCAAAGGTGGGTTTGGTGATGAAAAGGTAATTTATCTCGTGTTGGATAATCAGGTCCAATTGTAGAGTTTCCAGGAATGATTTTCCCGTGATGTTGCCCTGTATGTCTGGGAACTTAGATCTGTCCTTTTCCACTGTGAGGATCTTTTGTTTGTAGTCTAAGAGAGTAATCAACTTGTTATTTATCACCAATAAACTTGGAAGACTTTTCTTGTGCAGAGAGTCAGCCTTGTTGAAAAACCTCTGTACCACAATGTCCATTGCCTGAACTCTCTCCTTGAGTTGTAGCATCAATTCCCTCTTGGTAAAAAATTTCTTGACTTCAAGAATAGTTTCAGTCATGTCCTCAATTTGCAGGGCCTCCAACTCTTCTTTTATTTAGAATTTAAGAATCTAATGATCTCGTTCACCTCTGTAGGAATTTCTAACAATTCTCCCTTTATCTTGTTAATGGATTTTCTAGCTCTCTACACCATCTCATGTTGTTCAAACATAATTTGTATCAGGGGCCATATCTTTGTCACTGATTGGCAGATGTCTATCCAAATATTTTCCTTAGCCTCTGATAGTGTCTTAGCCATGACTATTTCCTTCTGCAGTTGTTGGAGTTCCTATTTGAGCTTCTCTAATTTATGCATCTCAATGTTGCAGCTAGCCTGGAATGTAGACTTCATCTTTTGGAGATTCCGAATCTCTTCATGCAGTTTTCTGATTTCTTCCCCTTGCAGATTCATGTCTTCCATTGCCTTTACCAATTTCTCTGCTGCATCTGAAGCTATCACTGAGGTTGTTGCTGGAATTTCCCCTGTGGTGGTTGTTGTCATTATTGCTATACTGACCCCTATGAGAGGGACTGAATTCATTGGAATGACT
The DNA here is from genome assembly GCA_000966675.3 of Picea glauca. NCBI lineage: Eukaryota > Viridiplantae > Streptophyta > Pinopsida > Pinales > Pinaceae > Picea > Picea glauca. Next base: position 1,522 of record JZKD02S1557498.1, on the reverse strand, counting down.
GCCCTTGGCACATTATGATTATTTTCTTTGACTAGTTTCTCAAGCTCGGATTCCATCTCCTTGATCTGCACACTATGCTCCATGATTAATATCAACATTTCCTCCTTTTGGCTTCCAGTATTAGCTATTTCCTTCACATGTGGGTCTTTTTCCGTATATATTTTCAGTTTTTTCCTTAGGGAGGCTATGTCAACATTCTTCTTTTTAAGGATTTCTTCTGGTTCTTTGACATTAGATGGATCATATCCAATTTTGTGTACCAGTTCCTCCAGATATTTTATCTTGTTATCCTTTGACAAAGAAGACACCTTCTCCAGCTTCAACTGAGTCTGGACATTGTTCAAGGAAACCTGCAACTTTGCAATAGTCGTGGAGGTATTGGCCAGGGTGGAGAAAATCATTTCTTCAGTCTATCTGTGTAGATCCATCTGATCAGCGGGATGCACATCTCTGCTATCAAACTCAAATGTTGACGTTTTGTAATCATAAATTTTTTTGGGCTGAGGCACCTATGCCTACAAATATGCCATGTGCATCCTCCCTTTCTCTATATCAAAAGAAAAGATAAACCTATGCTTGGTTGTAGATGTTTGCTTCCAGAATTGTGCATAGGTGTTGCTAGTAAGCAACTCATTCTTCTTCTTAATCAAGTTATATTTCTAAAAAATTCTAAGATATACAGACTCTTGTGAGGGATTAATATTCAATGTGGTATCAGTCTGCTTCTTGGATGAATAAGTAGACATCTTTTGTTGGATTCATGAAAAAAATGGTGAATGTTCTCCCTCCACTGTGGTGGACTGCATCTCCTCTCCTCTAGACCTGTCAGGTGTATGAATGGTCTTTGGTATTTTCCTATAAACTTGGAAGTCTTCTACTGAGACTTCAATGACTAAGGGGGATACATCCTTCCTGGGCCTCTTCTCTACTGGTACCTATGGAGTAGTTGTTTGCGAAAAGATGTTAAGAGAAGACTGTGGTTTAGTATCAATTAAAGTATTTTCCTCCCACTGTGTGTGGTTCATGAATTTTTCTATCTTTGGTCTAGGCACATGAGCATAGGGGGGAATCTTGTTCTTCAATCTGGTTTCTACAATGACACCACAAGAATCATAATGCCACAGGAATTTTTTCTTGAACTTCATCTCTTGTAACAACTTGTTTTCTTCTTCACCCGTAGCTCTGTTGTTGCAAATGAAGAAAAGTATTTGCCCTCTGATCCTGAGTTGCTTACTTTTCTTGAAAGACACACAATGAATGTCGTCTGAATTAATCATATAGCTAATATATTCCAGAGCGAATATCCTGACAGGAAAGTATTTTGGCAGCTTATAGGGGGCCAACTCACATCCGTAAACTTTGATCTCTGATCTTTGTACAGATATAAATCACCTGTTTTTGCAATGTCTGGCAGGTGCAAGATCCTTTGGATCTCTTCATTTATCCTAGGTTCTTTCCGTCCACTTAGCATGCTTACCACTGGGTGGTAAAACTAGTCGATGAATGGCTTAAAACATAACTC
>JZKD02S1557487.1:0-10377 GCA_000966675.3 Picea glauca | reverse complement strand
AATGTTTTGGGATCATCATATTGTATCTTGTCACTAATATATGATGGAAGCCCATTGAAATACCTCAAAATATTAACTAGCTCATCCTTGATGAAGGAAACATACTTCAGCAACTCTAAAAACCTTCTTTCATATTCATATATGGTCATAATACCAAGCTTGAGTTCAAAGAAATCCTTCATTTTCTTGTCATAGTATCTCTTAGTCAAGTATTTATTTTGAAAATACCTCTTGAATTCCCTCCAAGTAACATTTTTCTCATCAATGTGTTTCACCTGCACAAACTGGTCCCACCACATGGATGCCTTTCCCTTGAGTTGATAGATGGAAATTATTCCTTTTGTGTATGAATAGTAATTATGCAATTGAAAACACTTCCTCATGCCTAGCATCCATGTCTCTAAATACTCATCCTTCTTGTTCTCACCATCAAATGTAGGAGGTTTGATTTTGTTCATTTCTCCTTGTAGCTCATCCACCCCAGACCTCCTCTTATGTTTCCTGACAAGGGATAGACTTGAACTATTGTGTTCTCTCCTAGTGGAATGCCTTGAGGAGTGATGGTGATGTATTACAACACTTCGTGTTCTTCTCCTCTCATCATGAGACCTGTGACTTCCTGATTTTCTTGAGTCATTCTACTTATCCATCTTCTCTTCTTTTATGTTCAATATTTGCATTAACCTTATGTTGAATCCCTCTTGTTGCTCCTTGGCTTTCATAATCCTCTCATTATCATATTTATAACTTTTGACATCCCTTTGCAAACTTTTAATGGTATCTACCAAGTTCATTCTTTCTTCCTTTCCTTCTCCATGTACATTTGAATTTGTACCTTCATTACCCATACTAACATACATCCCTCTGGTATCATCTTCATGGATGTAATCGACCTGTTTATCTTCCATGACTATGGAATTTGTGTTGATCTTCTTCTGATCTAATTGTTGTTAACTCTACAAAATGTGTAGCCAACAAAACTTGTTAGGATAAATAATTTAATAATTCATGAAATTATGTACAATTGTGGTTCAATAATGCATCATAATTATTTCTTCTCATTTCTTGTAAAACTTGACTACCCATATCAATTTTATGGGTGAGTATTTATATTCTATTGTCTAATACCTTTCCAATGCCTACTTCCATACTCAATTTTGAGTCTTGAGAATAAAGTTATGGTTATCTGAAAATTCTCCATTAATTCTTATGTTCACACTTCAACTTGGTGCAAATCAATGTTGTAATTATGCATTTTTGCACCTTCTCCGTTGGATTTTTGGAATTATCCTAATTGGATTTCTTCATACACATATTTTGGACATTTTATCCAAGTTTTAGCTCTTTCTAGTTTCTGGGCTGCTAGTTACAACCTGTTGAAGTTCTAGGCCAATTAGTGCGTTTGGCCATCACTACAGATATCTTCTGTGCCATATTAAAAGTTTATAACATGCCTAGAATTTTAATTCAGCTCCATGACTGTATTATATGTTTCAATATATTTCCATAGACTACTCATGTGCCTCAATCTGATTCTGTAGCAGGAAGTTATGACCCTCCGAAGTTAACTGGGTCTTAAAATTTACCCTCCATTGTTTTTCCTGTAACTTCCTCATAAAAGCTTCGTTTGAAGAACAATTTACACCATTATAAATCCCTCTCCGATATCTTTCATTTGAGCTACAAAGACTATTCTTGGGGTTTTTGAGTAGCTAAAAACGTTGTTTAGGGCCTCAAAAACACACTACAAAAAGATGACCTTCAAACAATATAAAATGTCATAGAAATTCACTAGTTTTATGTTGTTGTAGACCATCCATACAACTTCGTGTGGAAAAATTTGAAAATGTACACCCATATTTATCATGCATAACAATGCCATAAGGTAGTTCATGCTTTGTTCATCTATAACCAATGTGGATCACTTCTCTTTCGCGCCAATATATGGTGCACACTACTTTTGTGTCGTGCGGCAATATCCACCACACACAATTTTGGTTCATGCACTAATACCTATTGCACGCAATTTTTGTGTCACGTGTTAATATTTTGTGCACATTTCACTCTACATGCTGCACCTTGACAAATTTTAGTGCACTCCCATCGTGCACCAGTACTCCGCATGCACCATTAATTAAACTGTCGCATGGAAAGAATATTCAGCCTGCATGCATTGCAAACCAACATTGTGTGCGCACCAACAAAATTCCTCTGTGTTATGCCAATACTCAATGCACACACCACACACGCCAATATTATGCATGTGCACACCACGTGTGCCAATATTACGCATGAACCACCCAATCTGCACCGCGCAGTGCTAAATTTAGTGCGCACATTCATGCACTATTATTTTTCCACACTTCACTAGCTCTGCTCTACGTAGCTCCAAATTTAAGTGTGCACACCCGCGCACCATTATTTTTCGTGCATTACAAAATCTGCACCATGCAGCACCAAATTTAAGTGCGCACACCCATGCACCGTTATTTTTCATGTATTACCAAATATGCATCGTGCAACGCCAAATTTAAGTGCACACACCCACGCACCAATATTTTTCTGTGCATTACAAACTCTGCACCGCGCATCGCCAAATTTAGGTGTGCACACTTGCGCACCAATATTTTTCCACGCATGCCAACTTGTAGTCTGCAACACCAAATTTTAGCATGCAAAATCACACACTCTTATTTTCCACACATCACAAGTTGTTCACTACGCATCACACATTTTTAGTGCGCACATCTACGCACCTTCATTTTTCTGCGCATCAAGTCCTTGTGAATTCCACTGCCGAAATTTTGGATTTTGCCAAAAATCTCCCAATTTTCACCATGGACATTCTGCAACTATGAATTTTTTTCAATTTCACTCTGATAACACCAATTCAACCTCCTCAACAACAAATCGCTACTGGTTGACATCCCTGGAATGATGTTTTCCCAAACTCAATTCACAAATTGAGAATTTTAATAAACTAATATCACTCCATCATTCATGGCTTCCCTGTAACTTCAAATTCGACCAATTCCAGGTCCGAATTTGCTAGAACAGATATTAAATTAAGAATGTCTCACCACTTGGCCAAATTTCTCAAATTTCCCATGAATTTAACAACATATATTGGGTCGTTTGCCTAATTCCACGCAATTGCTTCTACTTTTGACCATGGATGCACTGTAACTTGAAAATATTCCACTTTGAAATCAATTCTCTGTGAATTTTTTCTTCAATTCAACTTGCTCCGCCCATCTAGGATGAGTGTTGAAAATTGGAGCTCTGATACCATATTTTAGCATCCACAACATCCAACTGGGCTATGCTACATAAAAATTTTGAACTGTATACAAAATTAAACCATATAGAAAATCTGCAAATGCACAAATTCATACATAATAATAATAAAAATACACATGCAACACACACAGGAAAAACCCATAAAAATAAACACATAAATAATAATGCATCATGTAATTTAACACACAATTGAAACTTATCTTGGTAAAAGTATCACTAACTTCATGTAGACCTTCCACGTTCTTCCCAGCCTTATACCACACTACTCAAAACACTTAGCAGTGGGTCACCCCCGAGCTGGGACTAAACTCCACCTAGGTAAAGGAATTCCTAACCAAGTTGATGTATCTCAGACAACAGGAAAAACTCTATCACGTGTGCCAACTCGAATTAACAGCCTATAGTCCCTCATTCCCCACATGCCTATCCCACCTGAAGAAGTCTACCCCTTCTTTTCTCAATAGTCCCTCAACTAATCCACTTCCTTTCTGGGGCTTCAAAAACAGGTCGGAAAAGAAGTCTCAGAGCCCTGTAGTTGTCGTTTGGCACCTTCGGGAAATTAAATCCCAGCAATTCTCTCACCTAGAGAGAATTTCTCATGGGCCTGACAACCTTCTTATTCAATATCCCATGGGCCTAACAACCCGCTTCTTCAGTACAACTCCTAAGCTAACTAGGTATAGGTAAAGTACATGTATAGGTACAGGTACAGGTATAGTGACAGGAAGGTATGGATGACAACTGAATGAGTGAATGAATGATGATGGAATGATGTAAAAATGAGCCAAGTCCAAACTATATGTATGCATGTTCCCAACTTCACACTTTCCATGTTGAGAACTACTTTGTCCCACTTGTCCCCATCCTTAGAACTTAGGATAAAATAATTATCCATACTTTATACTTTAAGGAATATTAATATAATATTCCTTTTTGTCTTAAGCTCCCTAGCTTAGCCCCTTATCCTTAACTTTTAGCCCCATTTCTCTAAATAGTGGATTTTATCCCCCCATACTATTTTACATGGTTGTTCTACTGTAGTGATGTGTTTTTCATTAATATTTGTGTGTGATTACATTTACATTACAGGCATACTATCCTTTCTGCATCCTGGCTCATCGGCCTCAAAACACAACATATACACAAAGGCTCTCTGGCCTCAAAATCATGCACACTTAAGTTTGTTGCACATGTATCCTGGAATGTGCACACTTCATCATTTTAGTGTGCAGTACATGTGCACGCTATACCATGGAAGGTGTGCACAAAATGATATCAAACAACTCACCAACTTATATACATATGTACATTTATATTTACATTTACAGTTGCGGTTCGTCCTAGAGGTATAAATCTAATGCAATCAATTTAATAAGCCACGAGTAATGAAACTTTGTCCCTACATCCTAGGCATCTTTTCAATCATATAAAAATAGATTTAACAAATATGGGTGCTAGCTTAATACAATGCCCTTCGCGCATTGTGTGACTGCTACTATTATGCCTACTGGAACTTTCTCCTTGCGACACTTCCTGAGTAATTTACAGGCCATGAGTTTGGTTTCTATCCATTTTGTTGGTTCACTTATCCTATTGATAATGATCCCCCTGGATCCTCTCTCTGTCTCATAGGTCTTCTTGATCTCTTATGCCAAGGCTTTCTCCTTGGTATTTTCATCAATGTATTGCGCAAGTTTCTCTCTATTGGTTGGAAAACCTATATCTTGTCTATCAAGTCAATGTCGATGGAAACTTGTGTATCTAGCCACAAAATACCTCCATGTACAACTACCAATAACTTCTTGATGCATTAATTTACTTCCTTTCCCCTACCAAAGTGCGATATCTCCAATAAGTTCATTATACTTGTATTATATAGCCCTTGTATCCACTATTTAGGTTCCATTATGGGTACTCTTGTCGCACTGACCCCTCTGCTTTCTAAGTATACCTATTGCACGAACTATGGGAATTTATCTATGTCCCTTACATCATGGTCTGAATAGTGTAGTTTTTCTACGCATCCAATTAAATATGCTACAACCTTTACTCATGTTGGTATGCATGGTAACATAATGGTTACTTGTGGTTGCTTGCATGGGTTTCATGGACATGTTGTTTTCTTTTCCCTTTTGTTGGCATGCTTGAGGACCCTGCTTACTGATACCTTTTATCTTCCTCCTCCTCCTCTCCACCAGACTTTTGGTGCACCTTGATTTCCTCTACTGAGATTTGTTCCTGTTGTTCTTTCCCTATGCCATATTGAGCCCTTGGCTCATCAGACTCGATTATTTACTCATTTTCTTCCTCTATGGGATGAATTGGTTCATGTGTCAGGTTTGGCTCCTCAATCGTGTTATGCGGGTCAATTTTCATCTATTCTATCACAGGGGCTGACTCTTATTCCTCATCCACTGTGGGTCTTAATGGTTTGATGACCAGGGAAGGAATGGTGTCGACATCCACCACTTCCTTTGACTGCATAGGGTTTTCTGCTTCCACTACTGGCTCATGTGACGAACTTGTAGCATTGTGTGTCTTCCTCAACATTTGGCTAGGTGCTCCAACTTTGGGTGGTGCCATCATGTTGGAATCTAAGTGGGTTTTCATTTGAAATCTCACTGCCAGCTTGCTAAATCACTTGTCTGTTCTTTGCTTCTCACTGCTTAGCTCTGCATTTGCTTGAATTCACAATGTGGCTTGTCGAACCCTAATTTTTCTTCTAAAGTGTTTTCATAAATGCTCCAAAACTTGCTAGGAATGCTTCCTTCACTATCATAAATGTTTGTTTCATGCCTTCCTTTTTCCAGTGACCGGTTTTTCTTTTTCCCAACTCTATCATTTTTCCGGTGCATTGTATGTTTCTACTGGGATATATCTCTGGCGCAATGGTATTTCCTTTTGTCGTATCTATCTTGCACGTAGTAACTTTACTTCTTGTATCCCTAAATTTCTATTTGATGAGAATAGTCATTCTCAATTCTCTATCTATCACTTGTTCCTCTAACTACTTATTTTTGGCTTTTTCTTCATTTTTCTAGTTTTCTCTTCATTTTTCTTTTTTTTCTACTTTTTTTTTTTTTTTTTTATTCTTTTTCTTCCTACTATATACAATATGTACAAGTCAAATTGTTGTGTTGCAACTACTGAGGATCAGTGGGTTGACTGTCCCTATACAGTTTCAGTCGACAACCATTCACTAGTCCTTGAACTTCCTTTCCTGCTAAATCCTGCAGTTGTACAACACCTCCATATGTGACATACTTTATCGGGTATGGCCCTATCCAATGAATTCTAATCTTCCCTGGGTGCTACAAATATTTAATGCCATAGAGGAGAACCAAATCTCCTTCCTTAAAATTCTTCTTATTGATATGTCTGTCATGCCATGCTTTATCCTTTTCTTTTTGTACCTCCTGATGGAAAACAACTATGATTTTGTCTTCTTCCAATTCCATGAGTTGAGCTAATCATTTCTGCAATCTGCCTATTTCTATCATTTATGTAATTGTTTTAATGTGCAGACTTGGTATCAAATAATCTAAGGGAACTATTGCTTCCTATCCATACACCAACCTAAAGGGTGTCTTCACTGTTACCTTCTTGCATGTAGTCCTATAAGCCCAAAGTACTACTGGTACCTTCAAATCCCAATCATCTCTATTCACATTACAAATAATTTTCAAGGCATTCTACAAAATATTGTTAAATACTTCCACTATTCCATTTTCCCGAGGATGATAAGGAGTGCTCTTCTGATGATGTATCTCAAATTCTTCCAGCATTGCCTCAATTTTTTTGTTAATAAAGTGAGTCCCATGATCACTCATCAATATTCTTGGACATCCAAACCTTGTCACTACATGTTCAAATAAAAATCACATTATAGTCTTTGTGTCGCAATCCTTCATTGCTACTGCCTTGACCCATCTGGTCAAGTATTATGTCGTTTTAATAATATATCCAGCTCCTCACCTTCTTGCTGGTGGATTGATTGGACCTACAAAATCCATTGCCCACTTATCAAATACTTGTAAAGTAATTTGAGGTCTCAGTGGCATCTCATCCCTCCTGGATGGCTTCCTAACTCTCTGACAAACATCACACTTCTAATAGTATTCCTCTGAATCTTTGTGAACTATTGGCCACCATAATATTTCGTGGAATACCTTCTGCACGGTATCTTTTCCTGCATAGTTTCCTCCAACAATGCCTTCATGTGCTTCAGCTAAAATAATAGGCCTTTCATGTTCCATCACACATCTTCTCAAAATGTTATCTGCTCCAAGCTTGTATAAATAACCTTCAATCAATTGATAGCCTACAGCTCTGACCACCAAATTTTTCTTCTACAGGGTAGTAAATTCTCTTGGTGCAAGTCTTGTACTCAAAAAATTGATAATGTCAGCAAAATACTCATCAACTATCTGTACTGAAAACAATTGTGCATATGGAAAGTTTTCTTCTAAGTTACTGGGTTCTTCTCCATTAGTTATCCTAGATAAGTGATCTGGTCCTGCATTCAATCTTCCAGGCTTGACCACAACTTCAAAATAAAATTCTTGGTATAAAAGTAGCCATCTGCGTATCCTTCCTCCCAACACTAGTTCATTCACTAAATATCTCAGAGAATAATTATCTATAAACATATTGAAATGTTTCCCTAACAAGTAATTTCTATATTTCTGCAAAGCATACACAATAGTTAATCCTTCTATTTTTGTAGTGTTATAGTTTTGTTATGAATCTAATAAATTTTTTCTTGCAAATGCAATGGGGTGATCTATATCACCTTCTCTTGGTTGGGTCAATAATACTCCTAATGCTATTGCATATGCATCCACATGCACATGAAATTCTTTTTCCCAGTCTAGAAACACTAAAATCGGCGCAATAACCATCTTCTCCTTCAAAATATCCAAAATCTCTTGGCATTGTTCATTCCACTGATACTTAGTATCCTTCAACAACTTCTCCATAGGTGCATTAATCTATGCACATCCCCTTCTAAACTTTCTGTAATATCCTATATGACCAAGTGTACTCTTCAATTGGCACATTGACTTCAATGGTGGTAAGTTGACTATGACATCAATTTTAGTAGGATCAACCAACAGACCTTGTTTACACACCGCATGCGCTAACAAAATGCCAAATGGTGCGCTGAAAACAAATTTATTAATATTCCTTGAAATTTGACATTGTCTACATCTTTCTAACATCATCCTTAATAATTCAACATGATCCTTTAATAAACTAAACATTGTCCAATCATCCAAGTATACTTATAAAAACTTGTGAATAAATTCTTTAAAGGTAGCAACTACTACCCTTGAAAAAATTGTTGGTGCATTATTCAAACAAAATGGCATAACTGTATACTGAAATTATCCCCATTCTGTAGAAAATGTTGTCTTATGTCTATCTTCTGGAGCTATCCTAATATAATGGTATCTTGAAAATCCATCCATAAATGAATAAGCTTCTTGACCTCCTACATTTTCCAAAAATTCATCTATAAATGGAGTAGGAAAAGGATCATGTAGGAAAGTATCATTCAGTTTCCTTAAATCTACACAAATCTTGATCCCTCCTTGCTTCTTTTCTTGCGCCACCATAAGGATGATCCATTCTAATTATTACATAGGTTCTTTGACACTATCTTCCAACATCTTGTCAATTTCTACCTTCACTTTCTCTTTGTATATTGGATTCAATCAGTAAGGTCTATGTCTAATAGGTTTGGCTTCTGGCTTCAATGGGAAATGTTATCACTCCATAAATTTCCTTAGTTGTGGAGGCAAGTCACAGAGGTAACCTTCAAATTGACTTTAGGTTGGACTCTAACCCTTCCAACCAGAGAGGGCTCTCTCAATGATTTTCTAACTAATGATAACTAAAATGAAGTTCAATAGATGGAAATAGAGGTCAGATATGTATGTAATAATAGGATTTAAATATTTTAATGTGGTGGATTAGGGTGAAGGATAAATCAATAACTGATAAATGAGCAGATTTATAACAAAGGCAAGGAAGACAATATTCCCAAGTTTAAAAGCTAGTTGTAGTATGGTGGAAGAATGAAGAGTAATAGTCCATTATATGGAGCATCTAACATAGAATGAATTCCATATAATTATATAAGGAAAATAAAAGTACTCAAAGAATTTCTATCAATGAATTCTAAATCACTTTTACTCAATCAAAACAAGAAGAATGAACATTAATATGGTGAACAGTGAGGAAAACATACGTAGGAAAAAATATAGACTTGGAAAACAACAGGAACATGAATCTCTACTACAAAATACTTGACACATGTCTATTGATATTTCATTAAAAATCACAGGAAACAAAATACAAGAACAATAGTTTTTCTTCTCTTCAAGTTCCAACCCCCCCTACTAGTATTCCTTATCATCATATATAGAAAAAGGTTACATCTTAAAGTTACATGAAATCGGGAGTTCGAAACCTCCTTATGCTAAAATTAGAATCACTTTCAAAAAATAAATGACACTTGTAAACTAATTACTACTTTATAGGAACATAATGCTAACAATAAATCAAAATAACTTAAATATGGGAACTTCTTCTTTAATGTCTCGAATAGCTTACAGGTTGTTGGAACCAATTCCTTGAAAAATTCGATATGCTTTTTGCCATGTAGGATGGATGACTTGTTCATGCTGACTTGGAGGTGATTTTTTGCTCTGGGATAGTTGCACAATGAGCTCGCTAAGCAACTGTATCCTTCGTATTTTTCCCAACAGGTTTCACAACGAGGGCTTGTTTGACACTTTGACCGCATGTTCAAGCTTTGAATGATGCAATATTATTGTCTGATGATGAACTTGGACTTGTAAATGTTGATGGGATGCTTTTGCACATATACCCTACAAATATGGACTTATCCAGGTATTTTTGGACTGACAATTCTTTTTCCTGGAAGCACTAATAAGATCCCTGAAATCATGGATCAACTAGTTAGATGCTATATCCATTTTAAATCCCTCAAATCCTGTAGCTTCCCATTGACTATCTTTCTTCCTTTGTGATCTCTTTCAAGAGTAACTT
>JZKD02S1557476.1:0-10377 GCA_000966675.3 Picea glauca | reverse complement strand
TGATTTTTCTTATATGTCTTGAAGAATTACATTCATTAGAAGCACCAACTTCCTTTGTTTTCCAGCTACAACTGGAAGGAGGCTCCAACCCCCTAGTTTCTCAGGCTACAACTTGGGGGAAGCTCCAACTCCCTAATTTTTTGGCTACAACCCCCTATTTTCTTCGACTACAACCGGAAGGTGGCTACAACCACCTGTCCTTGCCCCGTACAACTTCCCTGACATATAAGTAGAATGATGGAACCACTATCACATTATCACTGTGAGATATACTGATGTAAACCTATACCAATCAACTTGCACCAAAAAACCTGTACCAATAACCTAAACCATGAATCAACCTGTACCTCAACCTGTAATCAACCTGTACCATAAACAAGTGCATCAACCATGCACCAACCTGTACCTCAACCTCAACCAAAATCCCTCATCATTTTCATCATCCAAATATGATTTGTAACTTTGTAATAGACCTRGTGTATATGATCACATACCTGCAAAACTTCCTTAACTTTAACAACAAGAGACTAGCATTTTCATCAAACTTTACTTTAGTCTCACATGACTAGTTTTGTATTAGTCAACAACCCTAAATTGAAATAATTGTAACTATGTACCTGTAATGAATAAAGATCTAAAAATAGTACACAATTTTCTTCAATGTGTTTTATGCAATTCCTCCAGGTGTCACTACTTGGAACCTCTCAGAAAATGAGTTATAGAAAAAATGACATACCTTGTTGAATTTTGGCTTATTCTAGAGAGAGAACTTGTAGAGCGTGCCCGCACAGAATGTTTGTTGTATGGATATGAAAATTGTACACAAAATACTATAGACTGTAATCTAACCAACACATTTGGTCTTACTGAATTTGGATCTGTTATGAATAATTTGTGACGTTTTTACCTGAAACACTTGTTTTAGACTATTTTCAGGACTAGCGACAAACCCTATTTTCCATGGAGTGTAACTCCAAAAATACAATTACCCTCAAGATGAAATTCGTACCACAACTACTTAGATATGTTTCCTCAATGGCCTCCCAATTTCACGGTCTGAATCATTCTAGAAACAAATTTATTGCGAAAATGGTGAGATGACCTGTAAATAACATACCTTAGAAAACATTATCAAAAGAATTTATCCTCCTTTGAATTTCGGCCTTCTTTACTTCACCTTCCCTCTGAAATTCGGATTAGATATCCTTTGGTTACCTTAGTCACATGTAGATATTCAATATGCTCAAGTATGATTGAAATGAGAGAGCCTTTCCTCTTATTGTGCTACCAGAATTCTCTACCGAACTTTCTTTAAGGGTTGACATCAATGACAACCAGCCCAATTAATAAACAATATCCCCCTTTGGAATTGATGACAACACTCTAATGAAATACTGAAATCATATCACTCATGTTCCCCCTAGAACCATGCTTGCATCTCTGTGACCAACGCTCCCCTTGGAACCATGCCTCTTTCCTCTGCATCTGATAAATATCTCCCCCTTTGTCATCAATGGAAAAGGTATCTTTCCATTTGGGTATGCTCCCCCTAATTGACTTGTCTGACCTCTCAACCTGAATTGTCCTCTTTATGGTGCTTCCTCATGTACATCTAATACATATAAGATAAACATTCAAAATCATTCATTTTGGAGTATAAATAACTCTGAGTCTCTGGAGAAGATACTCAAAGGCTTCCCGTGAAAGTGGTTTTGTAAAAATGTCTTCCACTTGTTCTTTTGTTCCCACATATTCAACTCTGATCTTTTCTGCAACCTGTTCCTGTAGAAAGTGATACTTGATTGGAATGTTCTTCGTCTTGGAGTGCATCACCGGGTTCTTTGAGATATTGATGGCACTTGTATTATCACAATAGATTGGAAAGGGCTCATCATACTCAACCTCTATATCTGTTAGAGTTTGTTTCATTCATAGAACTTGTGCACAACATGTTGTTGCTGTAATATACTCTACCTCGGTTGTAGATAAAGATATTGATGATTGTTTCTTGCTTAGCCGTGATACTAAACACTCACCCAAGTAGAACGTTGCTCCATTGGTGCTTCATCGGTCATCAATGCAACCTACCCAATCTACATCTGTGTAGTCAATAAGTGATAGATCATTTCCTTTTGGATACCATAATCCAAACTCTTATGTTCCTTTGATATATCTAAAAATCCTCTTCACTACTAATACATGTGATTCCTTTGGTGTTGTTTGAAATCATGCCACCTGTCCAACTGCCTGCATTACATATGGTCTAGATGTTGTCACATATAGTAGGCTACCAATCATTGACCTGTATTGCCTTTGATCTGTAGACTTTGAATCATCATCTTTGATCAACTTGCAACTGGTTTGCATGGGAGTGATAATTGGTTTGCAATATTCCATTCTGAACCTCTTTAGCATTTCTATAATATACTTGGTTTGAGAAATAAAAATTCCTTGGTTTCTTTGATGTATCTGAAGACCCAGAAAGAAGGATAGTTCTCCAAGTAATGACATTTCAAATTCATTTTGCATGTCCTTTGCAAATTTTTGGCTTAACCTGTCATCAGTACTTCCAAAAATAATATCATCAACATAAAATTCAATTAATAAAATACTATCTTCAGTTACCTTGATGTAGAGGTTGTTGTCTGCACTTCCTTTTCTGAACCTTGCCTGCTGTAGATATTTATCTAGTCTAGAGTACCATGCTCTAGGAGCCTGTTTTAGACCATACAAGGCCTTCTTTAATTTACACACATAATATGCATTCTCTGACAACTAAAATCTTTCTGGTTGTTCAATGTAGACTTCTTCTTCAAGTTCCCCATTCAGAAAAAATGATTTTATGTCCATCTGATACACTTTAATATTTTTGGAGCATGCGTAAGCTAAAAGAAATCGGATTGCTTCCATTATGGAAACTGGGGCAAATGTCTCTTCAAAGTCGATTCCTTCAACCTGTGCATATCCTTTACATACCAATATAGCTTTGTTCCTTGTAACATGTCCATCTTCATTCAATTTATTCTTCTATACCCACTTTGTGTCGATCACATTCTTATCCTTTGGTCTTGGAACCAATTCCCAAGTTTCATTTTTCTCTATTTGATCCAATTCTCCATTCATGGCCTTATTCCAAAATTCATCCTTGCTAGACTCTTCAAAACAGGTTGGTTCAATCGTATATGAGAGTGCTAGGTGTGTTTGTTCTAGTGACCAAATTCTTCTTCTAGTCTCAACTCCTGCATCTTTGTTTCCAATAATCTGATCTAAAGGATGATTCTTTTGTACTCATCTGCTAGGTGTCTTTGGAGGCACTTGCTTAAATTTCTCTTCTTATTCTATCAAATCCTCTTTATCTTCCCCTTCTACTTCTTTTTAATCTTTTTCTTCTTCTTCATAAAGGTGTTCCATTGATTCATTTTCTTCTTCTTTTAATTCTTGTCTACCCGTTTCATCAATTGTTACATTGATTCTTTCCACAACTTTGTTCAATCTTAGGTTGTAACACTTGTATGATTTCCTTGTACTTGAGTAACCAACAAGTACTCCTTTTTCCACACGAGAGCCAAACTTTCCCATTCCTCCATCTTCTCTTTTGATGTAGCATTTGCTTCCAAAAAATCTGAAGTGTTTCACATTGGCTGGTCTTCCTTTCCATAGCTCATAGGGAGTTTTGTCAGTGTTGTTTCTGAGCATTACTCTGTTTTGAATGTGAACTAATGTATGGATTGCTTGTGTTCAAAAGATATCTGTCAATTTGGAATCCATTAGCATTGTTCGAGCCATTTCATGTATTGTCATGTTCTTTCTTTCAACAACTCCATTCTGTTGAGGTGTTCTAGCAACAGAGAAATTCCTTTTTATTCCATGTCTGCCGCAGTAGTCCATAAATTCCTTTGAATTGAAATCTCCTCCATTATCAAATCTCAAGAATTTGATTTTTTAATCCATTTCATTTTCAACCATTTCCTTGTAGACCTTGAAGTTTTCAAAATCTTCTAACTTATTCTTGAGAAAACAAACTGCAATCATTCTTGTATAATCATCAAATAATAACATAAAGTATTTCTCACCTTTTAAAATATTTGTTGTATTTGGTCCAACTATATCAGTATGCACAATTTCTAGTGGTCTTGTCGTTGAATATTATTGTGATTTAAACCTGGTCTTTGTTTTCTTTCCTTGTTGACAATGCTTGCATAAAGTGTTGTTTGGTTTCGTGATCTGGGACATTTCTCTAACTGCTTCCCTTTTGCTGACTTTGACAAGGTTAGAAAAATGTATGTCATGTTCCATAGCCAACTTTCATCTTCCTTTCCTAGGAAACACTTTTTATTTCCAATTTCACTTAATACATATATGTTGCTTGAAGTTCTTGCAGCTATTGCAATCAATTTTCCTGAACCTTATTTTATTATCTTGCACTTTTGTGAATCAAAAGTAACTTTATGACCTTGGTCACACATTTGACTCACACTTAGGAGATTATGTTTCATATATTCTACTAGTAGAACATTTTCTGCCTTGGTATTCTTATTCCCAATTCTGACTGTGCATTTTCCAATGATTTTAGTTTAATCATCATTTACGAAGGAGACGGATCCATCTCTTTCCTTTCTTAAGAAAATAAACATGTCTCTATCACCTATCATGTGTTTTGAACAGCCAATATCAACATACCAACCACGTTTCTTCTGCTTAGCTTGTAGAGCAAGTGTGAATTATTCATTGTTATACTGATTCTTCTTTCTTATCCATGTCCTTTTCTAAGGTTCCTATTTGTTACTGTTGTTTTTATATTGTGGTTCTCTAGGAGGGACTGTCATTCTGCAATCTTTGGCCATGTGTCCAAAGTTGTCACATTTGTAGCATTCCACTTCAGTTCTCAAAGATTCAAACCTGTTGTAACTTCTTCTCTATGTTTCACTAGGCCTTCTTGAATAACCCTTTTATGTATGACTTTCAAAGTTGTTTATGTTCCGATTGTTAGCTCTGCAATTCACAAATTTATGTCCAAAATTATTACATGCATAACATAAACAAACAAATATAGTTTGATACTTGGGAGTTGAAGATCTTCTGAAAGGAGGTACTCTTATGAATCCTTCTTCTTTATGAGGCCTATCTATTTTTGTCAGTCGTTGATATTGAAATCTAAATCTTCTCGGTGGAGGAGTGTCCCTGTAATTTTCTTTGTAGAACTTCCTATCCCCTTTGATTGTTTTTGCATAGATTTTTGGATATGTTTCTTGTTCTGTTGTTTTGGAGCTTGATCCATTTTATTTCTGATTGTATCCAAGTCCAAACTAGTCATGATGAGGTTTTTGACTGCTGATAATGTCATTCAAAACTTTTGAGTTGTTCTGCATATTTTTCTTTTGAAGATCCTTTCTTAATGTGACAATTTATGCTTCCAAATTTCCAATGATCATATCTCTTCCTTCTAGATGTTCTTTGAGTGCTTCTTAAATTCTTTTATATTCTTCAATTTGAACCTTCAAATTTGTGATCATTTTTTCTAGTTCCTGAGTGTATTCTTTCTTGTCTAGTTCCACTTGTAGTTTCTTGTTTTTCTTCTTTTCTCTTCTGATAACTTTTATGGAACACAACAATTATTCTCGGTAGTCAACTTCTGCTTCTTCATATTCTTCTTCGGCCTCTTATTATTCTTCTTTGACCTCTTCATATTCTTCTTTGGAGTCTTCTTTATCAGAGTTTCTACTTCCATGAATATAACTCTTTCTATTTCACTGCCACTAACTTCATCTTCATCTGATGATGAGATGTCTTCTTTGGTGCATAAGCTTTTCTTGAAAAATTTCTTTGTGGTTCTTTTGCCTTTATATGTTTGTTTTCTATTTGAGTAACCTTAATCATTTATGTTTTTCTGATGAGAACATTTATTAGAAAAATGATCAATACCATCACAATTAAAACAAATCAAAGGAAGCACCTATTGTTGGTTCCCTTGTTCAATATTCTGACAAAGTTGGTTGTTTCTTCATCATCTTCCGAGATGTCAATGTTGTTGCTATGTTCTTTTTCTTTTTTCTTTCCCTTTTTCTTTGACCATTTGGATGCTTTGAAGGGTACTTCTTTTATATCTGGATTTTCCTATTTAGTTCTCATTTCATATGCTGTGAAGATTCAATGTAGTTCATCCATGCTTATTGAGTTTAGATATTTTCTTTCTTCTAGTGTTGATATCTTAGGGTCAATTCTCATAGGAAGAGATCTTATTACCTTTTGAACAATTACAAATTCTTTGATTTCTTCTCCCAATCCCAATATTGCATTTATTTTTTCATTGAATCGTAAAAAGTAAGCAACAATATTCTCATCTTCCTTCATCTTTAGTTGTTCAAACTAACCTCTGTAAGTTTGAAGCTTTGTTGCTTTGAATTTTGAATCTCCTTCATAAATATTTTGAAGTTTGTCCCAAATATATTTAGCAGATTTAAAATGTGCAACTTTGGTGAATACTGATTCTCCAAGACCATTCAGAAGTGAATTTGTGTCTTTGGAATTATTCTGACCAAGTTTCACTGCTTTGTCATTTGTCAACGGAACTAATGGTACTGTGTATCCATTTACAATTGATTTCCAAATTTCAAATCCATGTGCCTGTATATATGTCTTCATCCGTATGCTCCAAAATGCATACTTTTGTCCATCAAACTGTGGTATTCCATTTTTATACATGTTGTTTCTCTCCATGATCTAACTTTTAGTGGTTAAACTGATTTCTAAAGGAACCTACTTTGATACCAATTGTTGGATTACTGAGAGGGGGCGTGAATCAGTAATAGAGAAATCTAATCCTTTTTAACCATATAATGCAAGTGTTATATCAATGTAGCATTATCATCCAATATTTGCAGAGTAAATAAACAATGAAAAAATGAACAATCATACACATACACAGTACACCAATGTTTTTACATGGAAACCCAAAGCGGGAGAAAACCACATAATTTTTTTTCTTATATGTCTTTAAGAATTACATTCATTGGAATCATTGAATTCCTTTGTTTTCCAGCTGCAACTGGAAGGAGGCTCCAACCCCCTAGTTTCTCAGGTTACAACCTGAGGTAATCTCCAACTCCCCAATTCTCTCACTATAGCCAAAAGAAAGCTACAACCCCCTATGTTCTCCTGCTACAATCGGAAGGTGGCTACAACCACCTGTCTTTTCCCTGTCAACCGCCCTGACGTATAAGTAGAATGATGGAACCAATGTCACACTATCATTGTGAGATATATTGTTGTAAACCTATACCAAACAACCTGTACCAATAACCTGAACCATGCATCAACATGTACCTCAACCTATAATCAACTTGTACCATAAACAAGTGCATCAGCCATGCACCAACCTGTACCTGTACCTCAACCTCAACCATAATCCCTCATCAATTTCATCATCCAAATCTGATTTATAAATATGTAATAGACCTAGTGTATAAGATCACATACATGCAAACCTTCCTTAACTTTAACAACAAGAGACTAGCATTTTCATCAAACTTTACTTTAGTCTCACATGACTAGTTTTGGATTAGTCAACAACCCTAACTTGAAATAATCATAACTATGTACCTGTAATGATTAAAGATCTAAAAATAGTACACAATGTTGTTCAGTGTTTTTAATGCAATTTCTCCAGGTGTCACTACTTGGAACCTCTCAGAAAAGGAGTTATAGCAAAAATGGCATACCTTGTTGAATTTTGGCTTATTCTAGAGAGTGAAATTGTAGAGCGTGCCCCACACAGAATATTTGTTGTATGGATCTAAAAATTGTACATGGAATACTATAGACTGTACTATAACCACAAAATTTAGTCTTATTGAATTTTGATCTATTATGAATAAGTTATGACATTTTTACCCGAAAGACCTGTTTTAGACTATTTTCAGGACTAGCCACAAACCCTATTTTCCACAGAGTGTAAATCCAAAAATAAAATGACCCAAAAGATGAAATTTGTACCACAACTACTTGTATATTTTTCCTCAATATCCTCCCAATTTCATGATCTGAATCATTCTAGAAAAAAAATTATTGTGAAAATGGTGAGATGACCTGTAAATAACATACCTTAGAAAACATCATCAAAAGAATTTATCCTCCTTTGAATTTCAGCCTTATTTACTTCTCCTTCCCTCTGAAATTTGGCTTAGATATCCTTTGGTTACCTCAGTCACCTGTAGATATTCAATATGCTCAAGTGTGATTGAAATGAGAGAGACTTGCGTCTTATTTATACTTTCATGTAGCTTCCTTAGAAGCATCTTCTAGACCACTTTGTTCACATAGCCACTTTGTCCACATAGTCACCTATGTCTAACTTTGCCCAATTTTCCACTTGTCCATATATACAATAGCCACTTGACTACTTAACCCATTTTCCTCATTTTAGGGCTAACCTTGTTATAACCACTTTCCATAATTAGAAAGTTCTCCATTTACTTTATTATTTAAATAATATTCCTTGACTTTGTCACTTCACTTTATTATTTAAATAATCCTCTTTGACTTAGTCACTTAACTTTATTATTTAAATAATCCTCTTTGAATTAGTCACTTCACTTTATTATTTAAATAATTTCTTCTTTGCAAGAACTTTGACTTCTTTGACCTTTTGGGGCTTCAAGCCAACATATGAGGGTCCTCCAACTTCNAACCTTCTTATAACCACTTTCCATAATTAGAAAGTTCTTCGTTTACTTTATTATTTAAATAATCCTCCTTGACTTTGTCACTTCACTTTATTATTTAAATAATCCTCTTTGACTTAGTCACTTCAATTTCTTATTTAAATAATCCTCTTTGAATTTGTCACTTCACTTTATTATTTAAATAATTTCTTCTTTGCAAGAACTTTGACTTCTTTGACCTTTTGGGGCTTCAAGCCAACATATGAGGGTCCTCCAAATTCGTAAGGCCATAACTCTAAAACCATGAGCAGTTATGTGACGTTACACATACCACCAGAAATGGAATGAAATGTACTATCCATCTAGAATAGTATTACCTGCAAATATATCAAAACTCATACCATTATACAACAAACAAACTTGGGTCCATTACCCAAACCTGGGTTCTCCAACTTCACATGGCCATAACTCTCTAACCGTGAGGAGTTATGTGATGTTCCACATACCAACAGAAATGGCATGACATGTACTACCCATATAGAATAGTCTTACATTCAAATATATTAAAACTCATACCATTATACATCAAACAAACTTGGGTCCATTAGCGAAACCTTTGTGCTACCGAAATTCGCTACCAGACTTTCTCCAAGAGTTGACATCAATCTATAATATCACTCTCCAATGGTTGACATCAATGACAACCAACAATCCATACAAACTATCCATCAATCTAAGCCAACTGTCTGACAATCTCCCCCTTTGGCATTGATGGCAACACCAACATTGATGGAAACACTTAGTCATGATAACATTCATGCTTATACTCCTCACCAATGTTTCTATCTCTCCCCCTTTGACATCAATGGCAAAGGGTATCTCCCTTTGGGGTCGCTCCCTCTGACTGAACTCTCCATGGGATGATCCCCCTGTCTACATGCCTATGTTCTCTTTCTCCAAGCATTTCTATCCTGCATCTGATAAATCTCTCCCCCTTTGTCATCAATGGAAAAGGTATATTTCCATCTGGGGCTGCTCCCCCTAACTGAATTTTCCTTGGGGATACTCCCCTTGACTGAACTCTTCTTGAAACTAAGACATATAAGATAAGCATTCAAAAGCATTCATTTTGTAGTTCAAATTACTCCTAGTCTCTGGCAAAGATACTCAAAGGCTTCTCGTGGAAGTGGTTTTGTAAAGATGTCTGCTACTTGTTCTTTCGTGCCCACATATTCAACTCTGATGTTCTTCTCTACAACCTGTTCCCGTAGAAAGTGATACTTGATTGGAATGTGCTTCGTCTTGGAGTGCATCACCGGGTTATTTGAGATACTGATGGCGCTTGTATTATCACAATAGATTGTAATGGGCTCATCATACTCAAACTGTATATCTGTCAGAGTTTGTTTCATCCATAGAACCTATGTACAACATGATGTTGATGCAATATATTCTGCCTCAATTGTAGATAAAGATATTGATGATTGTTTCTTGCTTAGCCATGATACTAAACACTCACTCAAGTAGAACGTTGCTCCATTGGTGCTTCGTCGGTCATCAATGAAACCTGCCCAATCTGCATTTGTGTAGGCAATAAGTGACAGATCATTTCCTTTTGGATACCATAATCCAAACTCTTATGTTCCTTTGAGATATCTGAAAATCCTCTTCACTGCTAATACATGTGATTCCTTTGGTGTTGCTTGAAATCGTGCCA
>JZKD02S1557465.1:0-10377 GCA_000966675.3 Picea glauca | reverse complement strand
TTCCTTTAGGAAGGAATCTTGTCAGATGAAAGTGGGTCTACATGACCAAGAAGGTAGCTATTGAATAGTTTAGTAGATACAATGAAAGACTAGTTGCCAAAGGTTTTCAGTAGGTTCATGGCATATAATACGATGAGACATTTTCTCCAGTAGCGAAGATGGACTCCATTCATTTGGCCCTTACTATTGTGAAAACCAGAGGATGGGAATTCTATTAGATGGATGTAAAGAATGCATTTCTTCAAGGAGATCTCTTAGAGGATATTTATATGGAACAACCATCTGGATTCATACAAGATTCATCTTTGGTTTGCAGGCTCAAGAATTATCTCTATGGCCTTAAGAAGACGCCAAGAGCATGGTATGCCAAGATGGACTCCTACATGTTGTCCTAGATTTTTGTGAGATGCAAATCTGATCCAAATGTCTACATGTTTAGGACTATTGATTTAATTTTTATTCTAGTTCTTTATGTGGACAATCTTTTGATCACTGGCTACTCAAATTCATCGATTGTTGCGATGAAGAGGATTCTGCATGACAAGATTTTGATGATGGACATGGGTCCACTCCATTACTTCCTTGGTCTCGAGATTAGTCAAGATGTTTCAAGAATCAAGATATCTCAATCCAAGTATGCTCAGGATCTCATGGAGAGATTTCACATGATAGACTACACGTCTTCCCCTACTCCCTTCCTACATGGGGTGAGACTTGAGGATGGTAGGGACACTCCACTAGTTGACAACACTTTGTACAAAAAGATAGTGGGGATTTTTTCATATCTCTCCCACTCCCAACTAGACCTATAATATGCAGTGGGAGAAGTATCTAGGTACATGCAAGAACTGCATGAGTTACACTTGAAGGCTGCAAAATGTATCCTTCAGTACATTCGGGGCACCATCAGTTATGGGATCCACTATGCAGGGGGTTGCAAATTGGATCTCATAGGCTTCAGAGATTCTTATCGGGAAGGAAACAACATTGATCACAAGTCCACATCTGAATACACTCTCAATTTGGGTTCAACTCCGATTTGTTGGTCGAGTAAGAAGTCATATTCTATATCTCTATCTTCAGCCAAGGTCGAGTATATAGGAGTAGTTAACACTACCATCCAGGCATTGTGGCTACAGAACTTCCTTAAAGAGTTGGGCATCTAGTTCCACAGACCGAATGCCATTTGGTGTGATAACCATAATACTCTCAAGTTTTGCAGAGACCCACTGCCACAACAGTGGACAAAGCATATTGAGATCCATATGCACTACATCATAGATCTAGTCCACGAGAGCATTACCAACCTGCAATTATATCCTTCCTTTGAACAAACTGTTGACATCTTCACTAAGACTTTCACTGAGTAGAAGTTTCACTCTCTGTGCGATTGTATTGGAGTGAAGGACATCATTTCTTAGAAACTATATTTTCTTCTTTTGATGCATTGTACCTTGAGGTGGGGTTTTCCCATGAGGTTTTCCATCTTTCCTCACTTTATTTTTAGTGTTCATTAGATGCATTGTTCATGGGTACCTAACGTGGCCTTAATTGTCGGGACTTGTTCTTCATTACCCCATAATAATGTTTAGGGGGAGTGTTTGAGATATTATACACACCTAGGATATTTTTCCTTATTTTCCTATGTTTTTTAGTCATTATTGAGGGTATCCTATTTTTTAGGAACCTCTCCTACATTCTAGGATAATATTCTCTTTAGTATACAGTGAGTTATACTTAGTTACAATTAGTTATACTAGTTTGAAGTCACTCATGCATGAAAACCTTGATTTTATCACCAAGAGTTGCATGTGTTTCTCTCACTTCCACAGGTGTGACTCGGTTAGTTGAAGGCTACATGACTAGTTAACTAGGACTAGGTGGCAGTTAACTCTAGTAACTGCATGTGTGTATCTAGATCTCTCTAGACCACCACTGTGGTGCATTGTCTTCTCTTCTAGTGCGCATTAGTTGATTTATGCAGAGTATATCGTGTGTAAATTATCGTTTATTCATTTGGTTAATACACTTTCTATTATTTTCTCTCCAATTTTTTTCTCATCTTCTCACTTTTGCAAGTTGTGTTCATTCTTCTACTAGCTAGATCTCTTCTGTAGGTACTCACCACATTGTACATCAATTCCTTGAAGGTGAAACCTTAAATCAAGAGAGATGGAAATTATGATTAGTTGAAGTGCTTTGTCATTCCTAGTAACCCATTTATCATATTTGTCATTATTAGTGGGTTCTTGTTATTTTCCCGAGGTAATTCAATATAGTCCTTTACTTCTTAATACATCCTCTATATGAGATTTTTGTGAGAAGTAGTTGGTACTGGTAAGAAAAATATCCTTGGGAGAAGCCATATTAAATATGGAAAGAGTATGGATTTAAAATATGAAACTGATGGTATCGATGCAATATTCTCATAAAAATAGGTTGTTTAAAAGAAAACGACACTGAAAAACAAACTTTGGATGTGAAAGTTATGCCCTTTTGAAAAAATGCATAAACATTAACCAAAGATCCACGTGGCAAGTAGAAGTTGGTCCTTGTGGTGATACCCCTCCTTCTAATAACCTCACTTATACAAATAAGTTGCTTATGAAGTGACACACTTTTATAGAATAAGCAGGATCATTTTTACAATAAAGTTACTTCATAAATGAAAGTTTCATGCAAAAAGTAACAACTTAAGACATTAAAGCTACTTATAGTGATTCACTTTTATAATTTAAGTGAAATATATTTTACAATGCAAACAAAGTAACAAAAAAGAGACTTCAACTCAGGACCTATTAATAAAACAACTTTTAACCAAGTGAGCTAGTGCATAACATCATATATTTTTTAGGAGGATTGGGGTTGCTTTTATTGTTGTTTTTGTTGACGTTCTTGGAAAGCGTGCTCATAAAAACTATTTTCACACAAGAAAAAAAAATCGCTTCTTGATGACAACTAGGGTTAAATCTCGATTAACTTCCTAGAAAATGCAAGTTTTCCTTCTATTTCTAATTTACCCAGAAATAAAAAATAGAAAACTAAAATATTATCTCTATAAAAATTTAAAAGGGCATATTCATGCTTTATACCTCTGGATCTGACTGAAATGGTTTTATCTTGAGAAAACAAAAACCTTTTCGAGTTAAATAGAAGGAAATCTTTAATTAAACGAGCACTCTTGATGCATTGGAATAATCTTCTCAACCCACAAATGTACATAAATGGCACAAACCAAAGATGTGACAACACAACTTCACAATATCGATCTGTGCTCTGATACCATGTTCGACAACACAAGTATTCCAACAGAGGAAGAACACCTTCAGTAACCACTCACACAACCAGATCAAAGATCAACACATTGATGTTTTGGCATGATAAAATCCCTATGGGGAAACATCCACGTCCCCAACCAACGTAGCCACTTTAAACAATTTATCAATGCAAAAGAAAATATTACAGAGAGATTTACAAGAGAGTTTCTCACAATCGATCATCGAAAAATGACCATCTATACTCTTTAAATAAATATCATGGACCAAGCGGGTGTTAAGCCACAGATCAATGTAGTTGTTAAGATCGAGGAGAATATGAATTGTCAGATCACTCTATGTCGGGAACATATCGTGACCGTCGAATTGCCTAACTACAAATGCATACTAAAGAAACACACTTTTACCTAATGACACATTAGACCAAGTTAATCTTAACTAACTCCTAAGTGTCTAAATATCCTAACAAAAAGATAGGCCACAAGTCATCTTGCCAACTTTGTTGTCATATACACTCATATTGGTTCCAATTTTTTGAAGCAGTTTTACCATTATGAAAAAGAAGACACAACCCTATAGATGGGATTTTTCCCTTGAAAATATCAGACCTAATCCCCAAAACACTCTCTTGTAGAAGTAGCAAATTGTCTCTAAGAATGCAAAAGGAAAACAAAACTCTGAATGAAAATGTGACCCCTTGCCTGTAATTCCTCTACCAATAATAAGTGGATGGAGTCATTTTGTATTGATTTTCTTAATTTAATTTTCACAATAAATAAATTAAGAAAATAAATAAATATTTGTAATTGATTTCTTCAATACTATTTTTCTTAATAACATGAAGAATTATGGTTGACTATTTTCATTGAAATTCCACAAATTGCTAATTTTATTTTATTGAACTTTTTAACATGCTAGAAAACCCACTCCTAATCCCAATGTTGTTTGTGGTCTTAATATGGAAAAAAATCCAATTATTCCAAACTAGAGATTCCACTTGCGCTTTTAACACATTTACACTCTGAACTCTTTTTTTAGCCACATAACGGAAAACCAAGAAAATTTTACAGGTTTACAACATTATTTAAGTGTATTAATTACACACTCACTATTAAAATTAGTCCAAGTTCAATTTGTTAGTTAAGAAAGAACATTTTGACCCGTTAGCTACCATCATATGTGAGACATGAAAAAACAAAGTTCACATCACTTTGCCACATTGAAAGTATGGAAACCACACTCTCCATTAGACAATATTATCATATTTTAACCACTTTTCCAAATGGAAGTATGAAAACCACACTGCCCAGTGGGCTTTATTATCATATTTAACCATAATAAGCTATGTTTGTGGGTAAATGATCAAACTCAAGATTGAAGGTTGCCTAGCTCCTTGCATGGACAGTGAAGAAGATATACCTCACAATTCATGAATGGAAGAAGTCAGAGTCATAGATTCCGACTAAAAAAACTCTGAAAATCAGACTTAAATTCATAATACCGATTCTTTCGCAACATGTGAAGCATCTCGGAAAAGAGTTACTCGATGGATCATTTGCTTGGAGGTTTGGTCTCCTTTTCATCTGGTTTTACTGAGTCCTGAAAATTTAGGTGTTTGGCCATCACAGTATCCTTGTAAGTGTACCACTTGGAAAAGATCAAGTATATGATAAAGTTGACAAGACTCATGATTGCCACCAACCAGTAGAAGTTGTCAAGTCTTCCTCTGTACAAGTTGTTACTGAGCCACCCAGGATGAGAACTTCTTGTTGTCACATGGTTAACAACAGAGACAAGAAGGCTATTGAGGAAGAATCTGAGAGTTAGCGTGCTCAAGAAAAGTCCAGTGCTCATGGTTTTCATGCCCGGAGGGGATTCTCGAATGAAAAAATCCAGCTGACCAGTGTATATAAATACTTCTCTGGTCCCAACAAGGAAAAATTGTGGAACAAGAAAGAAAACAGACATGGGACTATGGAACTGGGCTTGTCTAAAAGCCCATGCGCTCTCGCCGACTGGAGACGTTTCTTTTCTGTTATTGCTGCAACAATCATTGCAAGACATGATAAGGCGAGTCCAAACCCTATTTTCTGAAGTGTTGTGAAACCATGTTGGTGACCCATCCAACGTCTTGCCACGGGCATGATTATGCGGTTGTAGAGGGCTATAGTCACCTGGATTGCACTCACAAAGAATATTGTCAACGAGGCCGCTGGTATCTAAAAGCTTCCCATGTTTCTTTTCATGCGTGAAGCGTGTTCCACTGTGAAGGTCACCATCTGAGCATATATGGTCCAGAACATTATTGTGGTTGCCCAGATAGGCAACATTCTTATTATAGTCTTCACCTCTTTTACTTTACTTACTGTGCAGATCCTCCATCGAATGGCATAGCAAGACTCCTCTATTGATGAGTATACTATGGCAACTCTGTCCAACCAACTGCAACGTATAACATATCAGAAAACATCTTAATCACTTGAATACACTGTAAATCGAAAATTATACATCCTAACAAAATTTAGGAAATATTTCTTCATATTTACAAAAAAAAAATATATATATATTTCTTCACAGTTTTTATATGCTATTAATACTGAATTAAATGTCCACAACAACGCCTTGGACACAGAACACACTTATTTTTCTTTTTTACAAGTTAGGTTGAGTATAGGCAGACTCTGTCCAGAACATACTTATTTTTCTTTTTTCCAAGCTAGGTCGAGCATAGGTAGATTAGGTCTAGTCTCCCATGGAACAATTTTATTTCTCTACAAATGATTTTCACCTTCAACTTCTCATGAGATTTGAATTACTGACCTGATCAAAATTAAACCACACACAAACCAATTAACCTACACCTCATGAATACAAACCACACTTATTTCTCTAAACATTTAATATATTAAATAACAAAAATTAAAAATGAGTTGAAATATAAATTTTTAAATTAAGTTTTTAAAATGTTCTATGTAAGATGAATCTATACTCTAAACCATAAAAACAAAATATTAAATAAAAACAATTAGTTTGTTATAAAATTCAATAAACTAAAATTAATATATTTGAAATGTGATAAACAAAATATTAAAAAAAAAAATTAGTTTATTATGAAATTCAATAAACTAAAATTAATATATTTGAAATGTGATTAGTGTTTTAATGTTTTTTTTAATATTATACATTTTAATCTTTTTTATTTTAATTTATAAATTTTATACTTATAATAAATATTATTTATATTAAATTTTACATAAAAATATTTTATTAACTATATTTTAATATGATTTTTTTCATACAATACTAGTTAGTAATTATTGATGACTATTTTCATTATTAGTTGGTAATTAAGTTATGATAGATTTTTCCAATATAAAAAAATACAATAACTAAATGTTAAAGTGATCAATCTAAAACTTGATTAATATGATAAAAAAGCTAGACTTCCTAACTCTAATTTAATGTAACCAACATGAACATTCATGAAGATCATATATATATATATATAAAAAAACCTTTTAAATTGGTCAATGAAAAACCCAAAGCTAATTAAAAGAGCCATGTTTCTTTTGGCCCTAGCCCCTTCTTAAAACGAGCAACCAAAATGTGCATTTTGTTGAGATGTAACGAATAATGAACATACCAAAAGGCCATGGCCCTTTATTAAAACCAGCAACCAATATGTATATTTTGTTGAGATGTTAAAGGTTTAATGGGGAGGTGGGTTAATCCACACATATTTAACTTCATTGTATATTTTGTTGAGATGTTAAAGGTTTAATAAGAGGTAGGTTAATCTAGATATATTTAACTCAATTGTGTATTTTGTTGAGATGTTAAAGGTTTAATAAGAGGTAGGTTAATCTAGACATTTTTAACTAGATTGTAAATTAAAATCATAATCCATGGTGTAGTTACAAAGTCAATATAGTTTTGATCATGGTGTAGCTACAAAAGTCAACATAGTTTTGATAATGGATCAAAATTGTTGATCCTAAATGTTGAGAATTAAAAATAATTGAGATTATTATGGAAAATCTTTTAAACAATATTCAAAGTTGTTTAAAAAACCCCTCTTACGTGCAATTTGGAGCATGGTATAAGAATACAATTTACAATAAGCCATGAACAAAGATGCCTCATTGAAAATGCCTAGAGCTTCTATGAGTCATGGAATTGATGGAATTGATTCCATGGCAGTATTAATATGCCGCCTTTCAGAAGAGGAAGGAACTGGCTACCTACACACCAAACTGTCTCAAAATAATGGAGGTCATTCTTCTAATGAAATGGTAGAGGGCAAAGTATTGAAAAGAGTATGGAAGTGTAGACGGCATAGCATTCAAAGAGTAATGGAAAATTTAACTAGCACAGTCGCTAACTCGCGGCCTTGCCCCCAATATAAAATGTATGTGGTAATCCTTAATCCGTCTGTGGTAATATGAAACATTTGGTTGCACGGTTTAATCCTACTTAATCATTTAAACTTGGAATTTACATATCCTTACATAATTTTTTAATGTGATTAGGTAAATGTTAAAAAGTAAACATGTTAACCCATTAATTTTGGAGGACGACTAAGAATATGCCAGCATCTTCAATGCATAGCCATCAGATTAGGGTTTAAGGTTAAATAAGATTAAAAGATCATTAATTGTGCCCATTGTCAATAGGTATACCCCTTTCGGCGTAATTATGTGATTAAAACCATATAACTACTAAGAATAATATTTAGGATAAAGGGCAGATTAAAAAGCCACAAATATTAGTGGAAAAATTAATTATGTAATTAAAGCCATATATAACTAAGAATAAGTTTTAGGGTAAACGACCGATAAAAAAAGCCACAAATCTTGGCTATAGAATGAGGTAAACCTCGGCCATTGATCTCCCAAATAAAATCGGAAGTCTCAATAATCAGATTTGCGTAGAAAGTAAATCCGGACATAACTAACATTTACATTCACATTCGGATATCAGAGCATTTCAGGCCCATAAGGCGGATCAAAGAGAGTCTCGCCCAAAGTAGCCTTTGATATACGTTATTCAAAATGCACTTTTTCAAACCACCATCTGGGAAATCTGGTAAAATGAATTCTCAGAGTTAAATTCGAAATCGCTCAAAACTCTTGGTACATCATGAAACTATGATCTGATTCCGTGCACTGATAATCTACAGGATTTCAATCAAAATTGTACGAGAGTTCATAACCAAAGACAGTGGATTTTGGATCAAATTTATCGTATGCAGTCCAAATCTAATTTAACAAATAACCTTGGATTTAGATTTGAAAAAAACAACTATGTGACTCACTGATCTAGTTGAACTGTTGACTGCTGAGCTGACAATCAAACCTGGATGTATGTTAAAAAAACGGAGGTCTATCGGGTTTCGGCAATTACAAATGCCGAATACAAAAACAAAAGACCACGCTGTTTGTCGAATCTTGAAATGCGAAAAGGTTGTGGGCCCAACACTTTGGGTTTCGGGGTTCGGGGTTTGGCGATTACAAATACCAAACACCAACACACAACCACTCCTGAATCGCGAAAATGCGAATGGAATGTGGGCCCAGTACTTTGGGGTTTCGGGGTTTACTAACACCTGACGCACAAACAAAATGAAATAAGAAATGTCGAATTGCGAAATGCCATTAGGGTGTGGGCCCAAAAATTTCGGGTTTCGGTATTTGGTAAAGCAAAGGAACTCCGCGCATATGTAACAAGAAAGTCCCGAATGCCGAAATATCAATTTTGTATTTAATCTCCTTTTAAAATCACACACTCCAACAAATAAACTCAGACTAAATAAATGACCGGGTTTGTAATTAGTAAAACCAAAAATTACTGTGTTTGCTCAAAAATGAATTTATCAAGAAATAAAATGAGTTTACAAACTCAATAACATAAAATCATAAATGCAGAGCAAACCTCCAAAATAGGGAATAACCGATTTGATTCAAGAAATGATTTCAATCTCTTGTCTCACCCTCTGTGTACGGATTACAACATGATTCAAGTATTTATAGGAACAAAACTTGCCCCTTCGACTTTGGGAAAAATTAAATCAGGGCGGTGATGGTATTTGGTGGCCTGCGAAGGCTAAGGAGACCACCGCTTGACAGTGAACCCTCATGTCTTGAAGGGTCAAGACGACCACCGATCTGCCGTCATAAGGTGGTGAAATGATTAATCTCTGACATACTCCCTCTTAATCATTTCAGGGCAAAACAAACTAAAACATGTAAAACAAAATTGTTGTAAACAATGCATTATAGCTTGCAGACCTCAATATTACTTCTATGTTTTTTAAACAATTCATTTCCCAAAGGCTTCATAAAAATGTCTGCAAATTGTTCTTCAGATCTGCAGAAATGAATAGAAATCTCCTTACCAATAACGAGCTCTCGAATGAAATGATACCTTGTATCAATGTGCTTACTTTGTTTGTGAAAAATGTGATTCCTTGACAATGCAATTGCTAATTTATTGTCACGGACAATCTGGGTTGCATCATTTTGGTTATGCAATAATTCATTCAAGACCCTTCTCATCCATGCAACTTGACATGCAGCTACAGCTGTTGCAACATACTCTGCCTCAGTGGAAGATAGAGTCACAATGGGTTGTTTCTTTGATGCCCATGCCACTGTTCCAAATCCAAGACTAAAAATATACCCAGATGTACTTTTCCTGTCATCAATGGAACCTACAAAATCACTATCAGTATATCCGATCAGCTCAAAGTTTAAGCTTGATATGTATCAGATACCAAAATTAGTTGTTCCAACAACATATCTCAGGATCCTCTTTCATGCTTGCCAATGAGTACTCTTCGGAGTCTCCATGAATCTGGAAATCAAACTCACAACAAACATAATGTCAGGTCTGGTTGCTATTAAGTACATAAGGCTTCCAACCAACCTCTTATACAGGGTTGGATCAACATATGATTCTTCATCATACTTGCTTAGTTTAACACCAGTTGCCATTGGTGTTGCAGCTGACTTGCAATTCAACATTCTAAACATTTTCAACACTTCATTTGCATAGTTAGTTTGATAAATGAAAATACCATCATGAGATTGATCTACTTCAATTC
>JZKD02S1557454.1:0-10377 GCA_000966675.3 Picea glauca | reverse complement strand
TCAAGATTACAGCTCTCAAGACCTAATAATTTGCATTGGAATAATGAAGTTTCCAAACACCAACCAGATGACTTGTATTTGTGGGCTTGGTAGTAGTGTCATAGATTATGTGATATATGATATCCCAATTTCCAACCAAATAGAGAATTTTGACCTTTTAAATGACCATGAACCTGACTCTGATCATAAATCTTTAACCCTAACTCTAAATTTTTCCATGCACAAGAGCGCCATTGAAGAGAATTTCAATAATCAAAGGCAATTGAGCTTTGAAAAAAGTAAAGTTGACCTTTTCTTAAAGGATTTAAATAGTAAATTACATCTCCTAACTTATAAGGAAAACATTGAAGAACTCTATCATAATTTTACAACTACCCTTTCCACTTCTATTAACAAGTTATCTTTCGAGGTGTCCTGTAAAAAGAATAATAGAAAGACCAACCCTTGGTATGATAAAGAATGTAAAATTGATAGGAAATCCATTAGGTATGCTTCTAATGAGTCCTTAAAACTCGATAAGATCAATACATACAAATCCCTAATTAAAAGGGAAAAAATGTGTACTATATCAATAGAAGGCAAAAGAAGCTTTCACAACTATCTAAGTTGGATCCTAAGAAGTTCTGGAGCCAAATTTCAAACCACAATACTAAAGAAAATAATATGATTCCCTTAAGGGATTGGAATTCCTACCTTAAAATTATTTATGAGTTCCCTAATTCCATGGACACCATTCCTATTGTCCCTACAGAGGATGAAGTTTTTTCTTTAGATGACATAGAGTTCGGGGTTAAGCGGCTTGCAAATTGGAAATCTAAGGAGATTGAAGGCTACCAAGCTGAAATTTTTAAAATCGAAGGGCCTATCCTTATCCCTCACATACATAAGCTCTTCAATTTAGAAGTCAAGAAGGGCTTCCCTAAACCCTGGGTGCAAATCATCATTGTTCCTATTTTTAAAAATGGGGATAGAAACATTCCCTCTAGTTATAAGACCATTATGATTAGCGCGATTTTAGCCAAGCTTTATGGAATCATTTTGGAAAAGAAGATTAACCTTTGGCTAGAAAGTCACGGTAAAAGAGATAAAGTCCAGGTCGGGTTTAGGAGATATCATTCAATTGTGGACCATCTTGTTACATTTAGGATCATTGCACAGGAGTTCCACAATACTAAAACCAATCGTTTTTGTTGTTTTGTTGAATTTATAAAATCTTTTGACATCGTTCCTAGGAAAAACCATTAGAATAGGTTGAAAGAGATAAAAGTGCCTCTCGAGTTGAGGGTTTCTACAATAAGGATGTATGAAAACGTTATTTCTAAGTTTAAAAACATTGAGGGTTGGTCGAAAGAGATCAACTGCAATATTGGAGTCAAACAAGGTTGTCCCTTGTCCCCTACCCTTTTTGGCATATACATTGACAAGTTAGAAGATTGATTGGAAAAAGAAGGTTGCGTCGGCCCTACTCTCACTAGTATAGTCATCAATATTATTCTTTATGTTGATGATATCATTCTTATGGAAAGGATTCCCCATGATCTAGAAAACCAACTAAGAATCCTCAAGTTTTTTTTCTCCAATATGGGTATGACTGTTAATACTGATAAGACTAAGGTCATGATTATTAAATCCAATACGATCACTTATGATACCTTTGTATATGACAAAAATAACTTGGAGGAAGTGAATTCATACAAATATCTTGGAATTTACATTCACCACAATCTCAACTGGAATTATAGCATTGAGAAAAGGATTAATGGGGGATGGAAAGCTTATTATGGGCTTGAAAATAATTGCAAATCAGTCAATATTTCGATTTGGGATAAGAAGAAAATCCTCTTTGAGACTCTCGTTACACCTGTTATTCTTTATGGATGTGAAGTATGGGGTTGTAGTATCTATCGTGAATCCTGGAGAAAGATAGAGCAAATACAAAAGAAATTTATAACCTAT
The DNA here is from genome assembly GCA_000966675.3 of Picea glauca. Taxonomy (NCBI): domain Eukaryota; kingdom Viridiplantae; phylum Streptophyta; class Pinopsida; order Pinales; family Pinaceae; genus Picea; species Picea glauca. The sequence goes on along the minus strand of JZKD02S1557454.1, from coordinate 8,421 downwards.
AATCTAAAAATTAAAGGAAATATGCCCTATCCCATCCTCCTTTTAGAAACAAGCCTTTCCCCCAATGAGAGCATGCCTATGACTAGATACCTAATGTATAAGAACAAGTTGAACAACATGGAAGACAAGAGGCTTCCTAAAATTGCTTCAAAATTGAGGCGTAACCACCATCAACTCAAGCGAGAATGGCATAAAGATGTTTGATCTTGGATAAACTATTGGGGAATCATGGAAGACACAATTTTGCATAAGTTAGACCAATTTGGTACGATAGACCAATTTGGTCTTAGTAGACGTCAATCATCATCATCATCAATTATATTTATTAGTTTAATAAAAATTTATTTTGACCATAACTTCCCTCCTATAAATCATTAGCATCAGCACTCTCTTCACTATCAATACAACTTTATTTGTCCCTAATGATGGGTGGAGTGTCTACTCGAAATGTCAAACGTTTCATAAACTCCCACATAGTTGTTTCCATAAATTTTAACTACTATGACAATGAATTAAACCATTTTAAAAATATTCTTTCATGATCATTACTATTTTAAAAATAATTGAATGAGCAAGATCATGAATGATTTCAAAAATATTTGCTCATTCAAACTAGAAATGAATTCAACAATTTTAAAAAATTTATTTCATTATCATGAACAATTTTTAAATTATTTGACTGTGTGATCATGAAATTTTATTTTAAAAATATTTTCTCATTCATATTAAATATTTTTTAAACCATTTTAAAAATATTTTTTTATGATTGTGAACAAAATAATCTGGTTTTGAAATTTTAAATTAATTAAACTTAGATATAATTCTAAATTTATTAATACTTGAATTGGATATTAATTAAACCAATTTATTTGGATATAGTTATTAAATTGGAAATCAATTAAACCATTTTAAAATCATTGATCAAATGAGTTCTTGCTAATTCTTATTTTTGTCTCATATAGTCTCCCCGAGATCTATTGGCTAGTGTGGGAAGGGGAGATGCCCTACTAGCTGAGAGAGAAACTTTGTATTTCAGACTTTGCTTTGAATGATGAGAATCCTCTTTTTAGTGTGATTCCACACACACACACACACACACACACATATATATCCACTTGAGAGATAGTGACAGAGAAAACACTACCCTTCCTCATTTTTTCCAAAGGGAAAAATGCCTCCCGCTACGCGCATTTTAGGGATAACCTTATTCATTACTCCATCGATATCATCTTATTTACAACAAGTCACTTGAGCATAGCGAAGTGTGGTGAACCATGCTGAAGGGAGGGATTTTCAAATAAAAATCATGCCCCTCACCATGCTTATGCACCTAACAGGAATTTTCCCTTTTTATGGCCAGACCTTAATTATCGAGAGGCAAAAAAATCATGGTGAAGCTTCTTTCCTCCCATCCCTATTAGATTCACTTTCCTGAAGTAGTTGCCTATGAGTGTAGAAGAACCAATGGTGGGGTATACTTTCCAACACATGCAACACTTTTTATATGAGGGAACCAACTCTTTCAATTGGATAAAGGGGAAGTCATATAGAGAATTCCCACCACTTTTCTCCCTCTCCATGAAGATGAAAACTGGTGAGAGGAGCCACGCTTACCTTTGATCAATTGATGGGGTTAGGACTTCCACACCAAACATCGTTTACTGATGAAGTGGGTGGTGACATTGGATGATAATTGGACATGCAATGATAGGCCTAGAGCATTGAGAAAAAAATAGGAAGGCACACATGCAAGCCTTGCACCAAATCTTACCTTTAGGTAACAAAAATCAATACTCACTCACTGAACCACTTTGATGTTATGGTTTCAGGTCATTTGATGGAATTCACTATGAGCACAAGGACTTTCTTTAATTCGTTATCCTTTCACTTCCTTTTGCACCCCTCCTTTCTTGATTTATTCTAGCTCCTAAAAAGGAAAGAGTAATTCATTGTTAACCAAAGTATGGAAGGAATTTATTGTTTGTCTGCATCAAATTCAAGTGTGTGCTTGGGTGTGGTTATCCTAATTATTTATGATTAAATCAAAGTGGGTGGGGATATGTTTTGATGTGTATTCCCTAACGAGCCTCTAAGTATGTACCCATGATTAGTGTGCTTCTTGTATAGCAAAGGAATGAGCAAAGTGACCTAAGCTTCCAAAGGCACCTTAAGTGTTCAAATTGCACATTATTAAACATTATCAATGAACTTGTCAACGTTCAAATTGCACCTTATTAAACTCAAGATTATGTGTGATTGATAAATTTCAAGTTGCAACACAAAATATTTATAATACTCAAGCCTAGAAAATCCAATACAAATTCCATTTAATTTATTAAATCGAACTTCATATGATGAAATTCAACATCATACTTAACAAAGAACACTATAAAAAGATAAAGCAATGAGTGAATATATAGTTACAAAAATAATAGTGAAAAACATATCATTGTATGATATAGCTCAAATATGACCATTGAAGATCATTGGTTTTGATAAATACCAAAATGATGCAAGAGATACAAAAATAGATAAAGAAGAAGGAATCCACCATATGTGGCAATGGTTTGGATAAGAGGTGAATTGAGTAAAAAATTCAAATTGAATCATTGCATTGAATTTCAATACCATTAGATTTGCCCACAGTTTTGCATCCATACCCATATATCTCCATTGATCTACCGGATCTAAATTTGATCTCCTCTTATCTATCGGATCTAAAGTCTATCTCCTCTAATATATCTACAATACCACCACCAAGAGATTCATTGTGCCAATAGGGCGCACTAAGAGAGAGAAAGAGCACAAGGAGGGAAAATGTGCACTAAGATAGACAATGATTGGGAGGAATATGTGCTAAGAGAGTGACAGGGACGAGAATGCACTATGGGAGTGAGGAGAGAGCGAAAGGGCACACTAAGAGACAAATATCGGGACAAGAATGTGCTATGGTAGAGATGATAGAGCACTAGGGGAGTAATCATGGTAAGGAAGAGAATATTCTAAGAGAGTGAACATGGGAAGAGAGCATGATAAATGGAGAATGAAAAAAATGTAAATATTTTTAACTCTATGGAGAGATTCTTCATTTTAATATAAGAGAAAACGAGAATGGGAGTAGAAAATAGTATGGAAGAGGAAATTGATATAAAATAATGAGAGAATAAAAAGGAATTAAAGAGGAAATTCAAAATTGTTAACAAGAATCAAAAAGAAAATCGGTAAATAAAAATGGAAGATGAAATTGCTAAACAAGAATGGAAAAATAAAAATGTAAAAGAGAGGGCATTGCTAAGAATATTGGAAAAGGAAAAAGAGAAAAAAGGAATGGAAAAGGAAGTTACTATTAAAAATAAAAGAAGAAAATGCTAAACAAGAATAAGAGATGAAATTTGAAATAAGAAAGAGGGAGGAAAAATGATTAGGAGAGTAAATTGATAAATAAGAATGTGAAAAAAAAAAGGAACGGAAGAGGAAATTGCTAAACAAGTATGGGAGAATAAAAATGAATGAGAAAGAAAATTGCCAAAAAATACTAGGAGGCAAAAGAAAAAAGAATAGAAAAGGAAGTTGCTAATAAGAGAAAAAGAGAAAATTATTAAACAAGAATGAGAGATGAAATTACTAGAAAATAAAGAGGATATAAAAGGAATAGAAGAGAAAATTGATAAATTAATAAATTGTTAAATGAGAATACTATGCTCAGGAAAGGGTCAGTCGACCCTTCTCTTGGATTCCCATTGATGAGAATTCTATGCTCAAAAGAGGGTCAATTGACCCTTACTTGGGCTCCCTTGATGGGAAAAATAATCTAAAGGAAGGGGAACCAACCCTTAAACATGAAAAAACTAAACATTGATGATTAAGGGATTTTTCCCCTGTGATCGTGGGTCGTAGTCACAACAAAGCAAGACCAAGTGAAAGAGATAATTGTCTCCCCATGGTGACAAGCACACAAAAATAAAAGACAATAATTACTTTATTTAGGAGAAGGTATGGATAGAGAGGAGAAACGAAGGTGTACCTTGTTCTCTTGTTTGATGTCGATCCCTGCTCCAATTCACCGAAGATCTCTCGATCTTCCATTGGAATTAACCTACAAGACAGATACAAAACTAGGGTTTTGACGAAAGTAGTTATATGATTATAAACATGTGCATATAATATGTTAGATGTGAAGTAAGAATACAAATAAATGTACAATGAAGACAAATTTGAGGGAAAACAAGCTCTTTTATTACCAACAAGTACAAAAGGTAAGTTACAACCTTGTCCAACCTGAGGCACCATCTTGAAGCTAATTGTCTAGGTTCCTCTGGGAATATTCAAGCATCAACTTACTCTATAAATAACTATCTCGGTGACTCATATAGGGATAAGGAGACACCCTATAGTCATATAAAGGAAAAAGAAGCTCTGGAAAAGGAGTTTTCAGATTAAAGGGGATGTTGCTTAGAGAATATAGGGAAGGGAGGCTTGCTAGATGTTGGCATAATAAATTTGCACCAAGGGACTTGTCCTCATATTATCCCTCAATGATTGTTTTATATCTTCCCAATGAGGTTTGGGAAGTTGGATTCCATTGAGTACGGGAAAGGGTCATTGGGAAACGATCCCAACCGAAAAACCCGCCCGAAAACATAGAATTATTTTATTTTTCACCAAAAATGAGGGCATCTGCAGTCTACAATGAGGAAAGGCGTGGATGTCTGTGTGTTTCACTAGGCAAACCCACGGATATGCTCTTAAAGCATGTTGTTTAGATGATTTTGGAGGTGAATTTTAGGGAAAATTCTAGCAAGCATTGGAAAAGGGTTTGGCCATGGAACAAAAGCATGAGTGTGGCATTTTGTGTCATAATAAATGCCCCCTAATGTGTGAGGTCAGAAGGGAAAAAATTATGGTTGAAATACATTATGAACTTTGAGAGGTGAGGATGCATCGAAGTATCCACAAATATTCCCAAACAACTGATTCAAGAATGAATAGCCTTCGGCAAAGATCAAGCAACAGTTTTGTTTCCCAAGTCGGGCATACCCATGCTTAGGAGTGATAAAGCATGGTCACCAAAGTAAATACATTGTGGATCCATGGTACATATGAGAGTATGACTAATATCCATGGCCACGAGAAATACACAGTGGATCCATGTGATAAATATGAAGTAGCAAGCATGGCCACAAAAAATACACAGTGGATCCATGTCAAAGCATATCATAGCCACGAAGAGATACACATTGGAGATATGTCTCAAGATAAAGAACAGAGGATATCTGGAACCAAGAGAATGAACAAGTTGATCCTCTGCAAGTACCAATGTCTATGATATGGCACCATATGAGTTGGGAAGGATCACAAAAGAGGTGGTGCTTGTACTTCACCTGAAGTATTCACAACGATTCATCATGGTACAAATCTACACTATGTGAATTGATGAGCCGAGGTCGAACACTGTGAGACATCATTTTATTATCGATCATTGATGTATACCATTAACAAATGTGATACAACCCACCGATAATGATGATGGGAGTCAAGGTACCATGGTACTATCTAGCAAGTGTGAATAAATGAGATGGAGTTGAACACCTAGTAGAAACTATCAAGCAGGGGACATTGAGGTATTCCCACTATCAATAGAGAGGGAACCTGCCATTGATGACTGTAATCCCCAAGGTACCAAACATATATATAGATCCCTCTCCGAGAGAAATATGTGTCGAATTCAATGGGAGGGAACCCACTGGAAAGAAGGCATTAAGGCATCCTCCATCATCCAGCACGAGGGGTGGCAGAAGGCCAAAGATATGGAAGAGATCGAATGAAGAGACTAATACCTATGATGATGAGACTTGAGTTGGGAAGGATGACTTGCAAGGTTAAAGGGTAATGGTAGAACGGCTGACACAGGTTGAAAACTTTCCCCTGAACATAAGCACGACACATTGTGTGACCTGGGTAGCATGACTCATAAACTGGGATACATTTGTGACACAGGAGGCATCAACAAACGCTCCATATAGTTGGAAGAATAACCAACCAGGGGAGAAAAAATTCAAAGAGATAAAAAGTCTCCTAAATCCATACTAAACCCAAAATAATGAGATATTGACTCAAGATTGTGCTTTGTTCAAGGGCAACAAGACTGCTGCCAACAAAAGAGATAGATGTTTTCCATTATTTTTGGTTTTTTTTTTTATTTTTTTATCTTTTTCATGTTATTGAAGCTTGAAAAAGAATAAAAGAATGCTTATAGTACAGTGGAGGAAACGAGTGTCGCAAGCAAGAAAACTAGTTCCAAAGCACAAGGAACATACATATGCTCAATGAAAGGAAGCATGTGTAGGATAAGGACATTCAGGGGATGTTCCCTCTAGGGTTATAGTATCGAGTTGCAAAGGCATAAAATGCAAGTTTGGGAACTGATAGGAATGCATAGGCAAGTGGTTCAACAAGAACATGTTGAAGTTGGCATTAGGCCTAAAAGCATGAGCATTGAATATGCAAATGCAGTTACAACTCATCTTTGAAAAGTAAACTACCCATAATGTTATTTTTCGTAAGTTTAGTCTCCAGGGCCCGAAAAAGAATAAAATAATACCAAGGAGAACTCTTATGATCACTAGGGCCAAAGTATTCCTTTTTCATACATAGTCTAGTCGGTCCAGAAAAGGGTTAAACTTATACTGAAAGGACGTCTCTTCAAAACCATTTTAACAAGTGTGATAGAGACAAGATCACTCGACTATGTTTTCAATTTTAAGGAGTCTCAAAAGAGCTTAACTATGGACTCCCTCGTCATTTTTTCGTAAATTTAGTCCCCTGAGACCAAAAAGTATAAAACATAACTTAGGAGAAATCTTATATCCCGTAGACTAGAGTATTCCTTTTTCGTAAGTAGTCCTATCCAGTCTGAAAAATGGTTAAAATTACACTGGACAGACATTCCTTTAGATCCATTTAATGGGTGTACAAGAAACAACTTCACTCGACAATCTTTTCAATTTTAAGGAGTCTAAAAAGAGATTAATTATGGACTCCATAAGATATGGGTCCCGCGGGAAAAAGGTCCAGAACGAGAGAGAGAGTAAGAAGTATGAATTTCAAATGCAAACTCATGGTGGGACGGTTAGGGTCCTAACCTACACATAGGTAGAAAAATATATTCGGATGTAATAAAGGTCAATATTAATAAGGCCTTTCAATAAAATAGAATAAGGTGTATGTAAGAAGACCTAATAGAAGCTTCCGCTTCTAGAAGGATCTTCCTCTAGATGCTTCTTTTAATAGACATATTTAGTATAAATATGAGTCGAGGGTATGAGAACCCTAGCTTGGATAATATTGTAATAGAGCGTCGCTCAACTAGAGGTTTCCCCCTCGAAGAGGCCTATGAACATTGCTTTCAGAATCAAAGTGTTATTTTTGTTGTTGTTCTTATATCATTTCAGTGCTATTGTGGTGATTGTTCTAGTTGTATTGTTGTTATTCTACCATTTCTAGCATTTTATTTATGTTCTTCATACTTTTTATATCTGGTATATTACAAGTGGTATCAGAGAACTTTCCTCGGCAGAAAGTGTGGGTTAAAAAAAAAAATCAAGGTAGAGACGTATTTCGACATCTTTAAGCCACAGAGATCTGTCGTTACGCGCATAAACCCGTGGTTGAGGGATTCATACATGCAGGAAATACAAGTGGTACTTAAGCACACATCTGTTGGTCACCCTTGTAACCCATGTTGGTACCCCTTTGAGTGGTAGCGCATCATACAACACCTATGTATGGATCGGCCTAGATTACCTGAAGCCCTCTTTAGATAAATCGATCAGTCGCCTGACTGTTATAGTGTCACCAAGAACAGCACTCGGGAAGATACTCTCTAGTACATGGGTAGTCGGGTAGTACGGCTAAGGGTACGGTGTATCCTCCTTAGTTAGTGCCCTAAGATATTGGGTCGAGTAATATTGTTGGACCCCACACGTATATCAGAGAGCTATAGCACAGGGAAAACCCTTGTCTATAGAACCCTTGAATACCTAACCCTTGGGGATAGAAACATAAACAAATTAAAACAGACAAGATCTATTGCCACGCAACTATGTTCGGGTTGCCAAATCACTACACATTTCTTCCTGGTTAAGCATTTGGGAATTTCATCACTGCAATATTCTTCAGACCGGAGTATAACTTCGCAGGTGTAAAAAAAAACAAGTCTGGAAATTTTTTCACCGTTATTTGAGAAATGTTCCATTGGATTCATCTCTTCTCCCTTATCACATTCATCCATATCATTTTTTGGAAAAAAAAAATTGACCCCGCCCGCCCCTTTTCAGTTCCCCCATCCTCATGGCCCATACCCGTAGCTAAGACCTGGAAGCTCACTTCAACACCTTGCAATCTGGTCTCATCAAAACCCAA
>JZKD02S1557443.1:0-10377 GCA_000966675.3 Picea glauca | reverse complement strand
AACAAACAAGTATTGAATATTGGCGAAGTCATCAATGGATTTCGCGCAAATATTGAGGATCTACAGTTGTGAAGCATGCTAGGTGTTCCACTAGAAGTAAGAGCAGGAAGAGAGAGAATGGTGATGAAAACAGTCACCAACATCAAGAAAATAGAAGAAGAGTGTGCAAAACTCTACGAGGAGAGTGAAAAAATCTAGACAGATTTAGTGGAATATCCAGAGATGAAGGTTGTAGAGGCCAAATTAAGAGAAGAAAAAGAAAAGGCCCAACAAGATTCAGAGAGGATCACTACAATTCCACAAATATCTGAACGTATGACAACAATTTTGGCATAGAGGCAGTCATATGTGGAAGTAGAACAGATGAGGGATCAAAAGAAGATCCGTCAACAACATTTAGGACCATTGAAGGAAGAAGCAGTGAGGGTGATCGGTGAACTGGACACTACATAGGGCAAGGTGAAGGAAGAAACCCATGAAGAAGAAGATAAACTTACAACCTTAACTACACAGGGGGATGAAGAGATCGTAGAAAAAGAGGCAACAATACAAAAGGAAGTCAAGGTAGCTAAGGGAGCCTCCCAAATGTTCATCGAAGCATGGAGGAGAAGGAAACATGCCTAGGTGGCTCAGGACAAGCCACGGGTGAGTGTTGGGGGGATATTGGACAGGAAGTTTTGGGATACAATTTTGGTAAAAATCCTAAGTATAGAAGAAGTGCACAGAAGAAGAAGGAATATTTGGTAGTGTGTAGTTGAGGCACACCCATAAGTATAGCACATAGAGAGAAGAATAAAGCAGAGAATAAAGAAGAAGAAGAAAGTGGACAAAAAGGAAGGATGACATCTTGACATGATAGAAATAGAAGGATGTGCAAAAGCATAAATAACAACATTCAGAGTGAAAAAGAAGCATGCAAACAGAAAAGCAAGTGAAAGCAGCCTAAACAACCAGTTGAATGGAATAATCATGCATTGTAATAGGGTTTCAGGATGAATAAAGTAGGGTTTTAATCCCTAGAATGTATGTATAAATATGTAACGGGTTGGGATAATAGTGGTTCCTCCATGTATTTATTCTCAAGCAGTATTGTGGAGTCTATTCCAAACCGCTGAGAGCTCATGTCTTTAAGAAGGGAGATAGGATAGGCTGGGGAGGGAGAGAATCAATGTCTAAATGTTAAGAGATGATGCAGAGAGAGATAGGCTTGCAATGCAAAATGGCTAGGCTAGGAGAGATTAATATAACCATGATATATCTTTGTAAGCATAGTCGCAAGACTGAAGCAATTACCAAATGCATAATAAAGGAGCCAGTCATTGTGGATGTAGCCCAGAGTTGGGTGAACCATGTTAAATCTTGTGTTAATTATATTTTGTATGCTTTTTCATGGATTTTTTTTGGATGTTTATTAGATTATAATTTCCTTATGTATAATCATTTCACAATTTCTATGACTCTCACAGTAATGGATTATGGTGTAATCTAGAATATAACGGTAGCATGGATCTAAAATCTCTAAGTAACTCATGAAGGATAAATACAAACGTATGCATATAGAACTAATAAGTAAGAATGAATCGAATGGTAACCTTTGATTCCCTCACTACTACCAAAACCTCATTCTTCCAGTCCCAATAGATACCTCGGGTGAGACTCCATCTATACATGAAGGTGATGCCGAAAGGGTCAGTGTCTAAATGGTTTTGTTGGTCAAAGATAACTTGAACCTAGGGTCTTACAATTGTGCGTAGAGCCAACAGGGCCATTGATAGTGGATGCTCTAGTCACATGATAAGAGACAAAAAAAAAATTATCACCTTAAAGAAGAATGAAGGTAGTGTCACCTTTGGTGACAATGTCAGTTCAAAGATAGTTGGAAAAGGAACTCTCAGTCTTGACAATGGAAGATATAAGGTTGAAAATGCCATGTGCATTGAAAAATTGATACATAATCTTCTCAATGTAATATGGATGTGTGATCAAGGACATAATATTAATTTTAACTCCCAATAATGTGAGATTAGAAAGGAAAATTCAGGCAAGATGGTTTCAAAAGCTATCAGAACTCCAAACAATGTATATATTCTTGATGAAATCAATGGAAAAAAATATTTAATAGGGAAGATAGATGAAAGTTGGTTGTGGCATAAAAGAATGGGCCATATGAACTTTGAAAACTTGGTGAAAATCAGTATCAATCATGCAATAAGAGATATTCCAAAGATCACAAAACCTTCAAACACGGTGTGTCAAAAATGCCATCAAGGAAAACAATCAAGGGTGAGCTACATGACAAAGGAATATGCAACATAAAAGCCAATGGAACTTTTTCATACAAACCTATATGGACCAACAAGAACAAAAAGCTTGAAAGGAGAAAGCTACTTTATGTTACTCATTGATGATTATAAAAGAATGGCTTGGGTTACATTTCTCAAAAGTAAATCTGAGGCATTTGAAAATTTTAAAACATTTAAGGCTTTAGATGAGAATGTGACAGATCTAAAAAATCAAATTCTTAAGGTCAGATAATGGAGGTGAATTCATATCCAATGATTTTGAAGTGTTATGTGAATTGCATGGAATAAGAAGACAATATGCAGCTACAAGAACTCCTCAACAAAATGGAGTAGTTGAAAGGAAAATAGACATGTACAAGATATTACTAGAACAATGTTAAATGAAGTTGGATTATCATACAATTTTTGGATAGAAGTAGTTCACACTGCTATTTAAATTCTAAATAGAGAGAAAACCATATTCAACAATGACAAGACACACTATGAATTATGGAAAGGTCAACCAACATCTCTCAAACACTTTAGAATATTTGGAAGAAAGTATTACATTAAATGAGATGATGAGAATCCAGGAAGATTTGACTCGAGAAAAGATGAAGGATTTTTTCTTAGTTATTCCTCTAGAGGCAAAGCCTATAAATGTTACAAAGAAATATTGCACAAGATTTTTGAGAGAATAAATGCCAAAGTAGATGAAGACAAACCACGCAGGAACCAACTAGAAGAAGAAGAAGAAATGGATTACAAAAAAGAGAAGGAAGAAGAATATGAAGAAGAAAAACAAGAACAACAACAAGAAGAAACAGAATGCCAAGATAAACAAACACCATCAAGGTTTGTAAAGAAAACTCAATTCTTGGTAATAAACATGTTGGGACTCAGACTAGGAGAAAACTAGAAAGAAGTTCTGAATAGATGAATTGTTCTTTGTTTTCCAAAATACAGTCGAAATTCTTTGTAGAATCCAGTAATGTTCAACATTGGATAAATGATACGGAAGAAGAGTTAAATCAAATTGATAAAAACCAGACACGAGAACTTGTCCTAAGACCCAAAAATAAAAATGTGATTGGTACAAAGTGGGTATTCAGAAATAAGTCAAATGAATATGGAAAAGTAGTAAGAAATAAAGAAAGACTGGTCTGTAAAGGGCATGCTCAAGTAGAAGGTATTTACTTTGAATAAACCTTTGTGCCTATTGCAAGACTAGAGGCCATTAGAATGATTTTGGCATTTTCAAGTTTGAATCATTTTAAGGTTTCATCAAATGGATGTCAAGTCAGAATTCTTGAATGGAGATTTAGAGGAAGAAGTATACACTTAATAGCCAAAAGGATTCTTATTGTCAGAAAATTAAGATCATGTCTACAGATTGAAGAAATCACTTCATGGATTAAAGAAACCTCCTAAAGCATGGTATTCAAGACTTGACAAATACTTACAATAACAAGGTTTCAAAACAGGAATAGTAGATAGTAATTTTTACATCAAAATAGACAATGCACAAATGTTAGTCATTGTAGTTTATGTGGATGATATCATTTTTGGAAATAATGTTGATAAGATGAGCCAAAAGTTTGCAGAAAAAATGCAAAAAGAATTTGAGATGTCCATGCTTGGAGAACTATCCTTCTTTCTAGGGTTGCAAATTTCACAGACCAAATCCATCAAGGAAATGTTAAATAATTTTTAAATGGAAGACTGCAAACCTATCAGCACACCCATGGTTAGTTGTTTTAGGACAAGAAAAGAAGATGAATAAAAGGAAGAAAATCAAACCTTGTACAAATCAATGATATACATCCGTTTGTATGTGACAGCCTCAAGACCAGATATCATGTAGGAAGTAGGGTTAGTTGGAAGGTTTCAAGATGTACCAAAGGAAATACATGTGCATGATGTAGAACAAATATTCATGTATCTAAAAGGCACATTGTATTTTGGTTTATGTTATCCCATAGGAAAGGTTTTTACTTTGACAACTTACACAGATGTAAATTGGGTAGGTAGTGTGGATGGCAGAAAGAGCACTAGTGGTGGAGCATTCTTTCTAGGAAATAGCTTAGTGTCCTAGTTTAGAAACAAGAAATCGCCAATCTCTCTATCTACAATAGAGGCATAATACATTACAGCAACAACTTGATGTACACAAGTTCTATGGATGAAACAAACACTGAAAGATATTCAGGTAGAGTATGTTCAACCAATATAAATTCTCTATGACAATACTAGTTCAAAAAATATTTCCAAGAATCCCTTCATGCATTTGAAAACAAAGGAAATTCCAATCAAGTATCTTTTCTTAAGAGAACAAGTCACAGAATAGAATGTCAATATAGAATACATTGGCACAAAGGAACAAGTTGTTGATACATTTACAAAACCTCTTCCTAGAGAAGCATATGAATATCTCAGACATAAGTTGGGGGTGGTCCCAATGCCATCCACTGACTGAATCATTACAATAGGTGCACCATCTTAGGGGGAGATACAGAAGGAGAAGAAGATGTTTGGTTGTATAACATAGTACAATGTAAGGGGGATGGAATCCATTTTCCATTGATGTCAAAGTGGGAGAGTCCAGAGAGAAGGGGAGATTTGCAGAAAGAGAGACTTGCAGGAAGCAAAGGAGTACCAAAAGAACTAGGTGTTTCCATCAATGAAAAATGGGGAGTTTGTTGGAAATTGTGTTTTCATTGATGTCAAAGGATGTCATTGATATCATATCAAAGGGGATACTTATTGTTTTCAATGATAAGGGGAGATAATGAATTCCTCCATGTGTTTTTTTAACAAGTTTTTATATATCTACCCCATGTGAATGACAGGTCCTAGGATCGATAATAGAACCAAACAAACAAAGGAAGCATCTAGAATACAAATTGGAAGTTGAGTATATCCCTGTGCAACTTTGTGTGAACACAAGAAATCGAGGAATGAAATGAACCTGAAAAATGATATGTCCAAGGATCGATCCAAAACCATTAACATGAATCCATGGATAGACAGAGGAAGTAGAGACTGCCCCTATGTGATGATGAGTCTTTAAGTGAAAAGGTTGAATTTTTTAAAGAGTTATGTATGAAGTGTTGCATAATAATAACAAGAAGTTGAGCAACGAAAATTTGGATGAATCCATTTACAAGTTTGAACAATAGTGGAGGACGGTTTTTGAATTCCATATAGAGGTACGAGGAGGATGAAATAATTCTATTACAAATATGAGTAATGTTGAGCCTAAACAAAAATAGAGAAATGGTGACAATGATATATTCCACATTCACAAGGAAACACTATTTCAAACGGTTTATAATGTAAAAGTATTCTTATGTAATTTTAATATGAATGAAAGATCCATGGAATCATGTGCAAGGTGTTAAATTCTGTCATGAAGAACGGTGGACCTGGAGATGGTTAAATCTTTCATGTTCATCTCAAGAGATAAAAAATTAAGATCAAAAGACTAAGGCCCGATACTCGATGGTCATGTCAATACCATGTCAGTGATCGGCTCAAATTATGCATCAGCGTCATGTGTCCAGTCATATGAGTGCCACATCAGAAGAAGTCCACATCAACACCATAACAAGTAGTTATAAATATTCCACGTATAGTTCCATGTGTCAGAACATGTATTGATGCCATGCCATCTAGTACATGAAGAATATTTCCACATGTAAACCACCTCATCTATCACTTCAACATAAGAGATCTTGAAAATTGACTAAGTATCAAGGCATCACAGAGCAACAGAGTATCGGGGGTATGTGAAGAAATGCGTGTGAACCTGCAGACCCACAATAAGATTGAAAAAAATGGCTAAGTACCAAGAATCAGTTGGATAGAGGTGAAATTTAAAAAATGGCTAAGTATCAAAAATGGATCGGTCAAATGAAGATGTAGAGAAATAATGAAAATAACATGAATCCGCAGTAAGATTTCAAGAAATTACTAAGTAACAAGAGTGCATTGGTCAAACAAATAAGTCTCAAGAAATGGATAAGTGTGAAGATTGGATCAATTGGATGGACGAGGTCACAAGAATCGGGAAAATGTCATAGACCAATGAACTTGTCAACGAATTTAGAAGAATTGAAAAATGACTAAGTATGGAGAATCAACCGGATGCCCTAGGATCTCAAAAAATGACTAGGTATGGTGGAGAGAGTCGAAGAACGAGGTCATGAATAAGAGAAGAACAAAGATTCTACAAAATTCTAGTGAGAGTTCAAAAAATGACTACTAAGTATGGAGAATAGATCGTATGACATAGAGAGTGAAAGATCCAATGACCTAGGAGGTTGCCCTGTGTCATAGATCAGAAAACCTAGAGGGTGAATATAGGATGGTCCAAGAGGTCTCCACATGTCACATATTAGATAGTCCATAGGTTGAGAGATCATAAGGGTCATGATGCCTCGTAGACCCATGGTAAAATTCTTGGAAATGCATCTTAATGTAGGAACAAATGAATGCAATGGAATGTGAAGGTGCATTCTGGAGGTTGTAGATGTATGAAGAGATATTCCTCAGACCTGTGAACCTGTGGTGAGACTTTGAGAATTTTTTTATTTATGGGTAGTGGGTAGATCGATAGTGGATATGAAATCAAGTACCAAATCAGACGACAGCTAAGTGGCGAGGTGGTGTTAATTTCTTCAGTACCCCAATGGTCCCAACATCTAGGAGAATGAGATTGCAAAACGATGGTCCACGTTTAATATTAGTTTAATCTAATGGTTTTGAGCCATGAGGATGTGCTACATGTTTTGGTGGATTGAGAATAGATTGATAGTCATGGTCAAATCAATAAATGATCTGGCGGTGGCTAAGTGTTAAGGGAGTATAGTTGAATATTGAGGTCCTAATAGTTCCAATATGAAGGATATTAGATTGATGATCAAGAGTTAATCTGAGGGAAGATCAGACAACTGTTAAGCGTCATGGTTCATGCTCTATTGAGAGAAGCAAATGGCGTGCAATGAAATTAAATTGAAGGTCAGCTTCTAAGGAGTGTCACAACTCGGTTTTGAGAATATCTAGAGCTAACTCCATGGATATACTTTTGTATGTGGTCAAATTCATGGAGGTATAGAGTCTATAAATAAATTTTTTAGAATCCAGTTCTAGTGAGAAAGTGAGAAGTGATGGAAGAGTGAAGGAAAAAGTAAGGATTGTGGAAGAAAATATTTGAGGCTTGGAGGTTCAAGGATACATGCAAAATGAAAGGATGATAATGATATCGTTTAAGGGAAGTTGGGAGGTACAAGGAAAAAGGAACTTATAGAACTGTTCAGATCGATAACTATGATAGAGGAGATAGACAAACTGATCCGAAATCGGATCCAAAAGCTTGACAGGGCTTGAAAAATGCTCAAAATGAAAGTGCTTAGAATTCGACGAAACCAACACCATTGCGTCTGTCTCATCTTCCTGATTCTGGCGGTATATTTACTTTGTCAAACGGGCTCCATATGCAAAAGTTATCACGTTCTGATCGGAAACCCAAACAGGTAAAAATTCAAAGGTCAACTGGTCAAAAAGTCAATGCTGATGACATCAGCATGCTGACTGTGCAGTGGATGACGTGGCACTCTCTAGCTGATGGTGATTGGGCAAGTTTGCTGACAGGGCAGACATGTGGTAGGCAACTGGACCAGTCAATGGTTGAAAAGTGGCATTTGTCTGTCGAATGGGAAAGTGCCACGTGGCCCAGTCATGGGCAGCCACGTGGCACCCAGTCATCAGTCAAAGTGGCAGGTTTCAAAAGTTTTGGGGTCCATGGGTTTTGAACCCATGACCAACCAATAAGCCTAAGCACCTTCACAATAGTCCTATAACCAATGTGTCATGTTATTTCTTGTTTAAATGAACCACTTTATAATTATTTAAAGTCTAATTGATGTAATATGGCACAAAGGGGCTGGGGCTTAGCCCCAACCCTTGGTTCATTGGTAATATATGCGACCAAGAGTTAGCGTGAAAGGGGGGTCAGCGCACAGCCCTTTGGGTTGGCGCTCGGCCACATGGCCCCATACGACCCTGCCAAGGGGGCGCACACACAGCAGAAGGGGGCTTATGCCCGTATTATAACTATATTATAGTTAAAAGTGGGTTTTATAACTAACTTTTTGGTTTTAATTATTGTTAAGCCTATTTTTAATGTATTATCTCCATTTTTGGGAGTTATTGGGCATTTATGGAGCCTAAATTCTTGGAGGAAGTTGGAGATGAGAAACCAACTTCCAAGATATAGAACCCAGGCATGTTTGAGGCCATAGGAGGGAATTTAGAGTAGAATGATGATTAAGAGAAGCCAAGCCAAAGCCATTTTGATGCAGAGAAGCTTTTGAGGAGGAGACGTTGTCGGATCATTTATGGGAGCTCCGGACGTCCGTTTTGCGTGTCATTTTCTTTGCTGGGTTCTAGAGATCTGGACGAACATGACCAGATCAGTCTTGTACTCATTTGGCATTGCAGCAATGTACTTTTGAGCATTTGAACAGAAATAAAGAAGCCTCTCCCACGGAGAAAAGGCCTGGAGACGTAGGCAAAGTTGTGTCGAACTACGTTATCAATCTACATGTTATGGNACGTGGCACTCTCTAGCTGATGGTGATTGGGCAAGTTTGCTGACAGGGCAGACATGTGGTAGGCAACTGGACCAGTCAATGGTTGAAAAGTGGCATTTGTCTGTCGAATGGGAAACTGCCACGTGGCCCAGTCATGGGCAGCCACGTGGCACCCAGTCATCAGTCAAAGTGGTAGGTTTCAAAAGTTTTGGGGTCCATGGGTTTTGAACCCATGACCAACCAATAAGCCTAAGCACCTTCACAATAGTCCTATAACCAATGCGTCATGTTATTTCTTGTTTAAATGAACCACTTTATAATTATTTAAAGTGTAATTGATGTAATATGGCACAAAGGGGCTGGGGCTTAGCCCCAGCCCTTGGTTCATTTGTAATATATGCGACCAAGAGTTAGCGTGAAAGGGGGGGCAGCGCACAGCCCTTTAGGCTGGCGCTCATCCACATGGCCCCATACGACCCTGCCAAGGGGGCGCACGCACAACAGAAGGGGGCTTATGCCTGTATTATAACTATATTATAGTTAAAAGTGGGTTTTATAACTAACTTTTTGGTTTTAATTATTGTTAAGCCTATTTTTAATGTATTATCTCCATTTTTGGGAGTTATTGGGCATTTATGGAGCCTAAATTCTTGGAGGAAGTTGGAGATGAGAAACCAACTTCCAAGATATATAACCCAGGCCTGTTTGAGGCCATAGGAGGGCATTCAGAGTAGAATGATGCTGAAGAGAAGCCAAGCCAAAGCCATTTTGATGCAGAAAAGCTTTTGAGGAGGAGACGTTGTCGGATCATTTATGGGAGCTCCGGATGTCCGTTTTGCATGTCGTTTTCTTTGTTGGGTTCTAGAGATCTGGACGAACATGACCAAATCAGTCTTGTACCCATTTGGCATTGTAGCGATTTACTTTTGAGCATTTGAACAGAAATAAAGAAGCCTCTCTCACGGAGAAAAGGCCTGGAGACATAGGCAAAGTTGTGCCGAACTCCGTTATCAATCTACATGTTATGGTTTGTTGTTAATTCTTTCATTTAAGATCTGCAAATGTATATATGGCTGTCATAATTCCTCTTCTTTCCTCATTCTTTCACTAAGTTTCCCAAATGGTTAATTAACGCATGCAAAATTAAAACTCAACCATAAGTCATTAAAAAATCCTGACGGATCAAGTGGTATCAAAGCTAGTTGACATTTGGATTTGAGTTGCATGTTAACCAGGGAAAAGCTACAGCGTGGTGAAGTAGAGCTTGTTGCAGAGAATCCATTAATTGGATTGAGAAAAAGAGCTTCTCACAGCGAGAAGATGGCATCGGAAGAAGGGATTTCTCAAGATGAGAAAAAGTTCCGGAAAACATTCCTTGCTATGTCGTAGATGGTGAAAGTCTTGTATGAAGATTACTTGGAACGGAAGCGACCAGTTTTGGGTGATTCTTCAAAGGGAAAAAGTGAAGAGGAAGAGGACCATCCTCAGATTCCTCCTTCACC
>JZKD02S1557442.1:163044-179691 GCA_000966675.3 Picea glauca | reverse complement strand
TTAAATTTAGCTGACCATGACTCCATGAGTGGGGAACATGTTGGAACTACCTCTGGGCTGATTATTACAAGTGGAAAATCAGTGATTTGGCCATTGGCAGCCCCTGAAAATCAAGGATTTAGAAAGATGCGAAAATTTCCAAGGGAGGGAAAATACCTAGGCAAATTGATATATAACATATGTGAGGAGGCAGGACGCTGCCAAGTATGCTAGGAAAAGAGACTATTAATTTTATTTCCTTGTTGTTATGAACACTACTGAGTAAGTGTGAGGCAAGAGGAATTGGATGAAGTTGAAGGACATTATGGAGGAGGAGTTTTCCAAGTTTGCCCTCATGGATTCATGGTCAGGCTAGGGGGTGAATCGGGCATGTGATTTTGGCTGCCCTATTCTACGGTTGGGAGGAGCGTGGTTGTTCCCTTTGTCTTCTCGTGGATTAGATTCAGATATGTTGATCTACACCTCTTTGTTTTGAATGGCTATGTCTGATTGATGTAATGTATCTGTTGGGTGATTATATCTAATTGCAGTAATGTAAACAATTTGAATGATCATATCTGTTCATTGTGAGGAATATATGTGAAGGAAATATGTATATATATATTTATAATACATCTGTTGAAATGTTCACATTTGATTCCTAAAATATATATTTTTTGCGGAAGATAAACTACTTTCGTGGATATAATATGTCTGTTGTCGTGAAGTTCGAAATAGACATCCCAAATCTAGAATTGTCCCTCCTGTAAGTAAAATGCTAGACGGAAGCACCTATAATTATATTTATATAAGTAAATAAGAAAAGGGGGAGATTAACGTCAATGGGGAAAATCCTTTCTATAGTCAAAGTCCCAGCAAACCAAACATAGATCCCACGAAACATCGGTATATAATTACCAAACTCTTATGGAAGTGAAATTTATATTTATGATGCATAGATCTAGTACTTTTCATGTCTAATATATTGATTAAAAGAGACTCTAAGTGAATATAATAGAAATTACTTTATACAAAAAAATGTTGTCCTATTGTACCCTTTTATAGATTATATGCATATAAACTCATAAGTTTAGATTTTCAGAATTCTATTAGGTAAACAGATATTGAATCCTTATACACCTACTGTCTCACAGAATGAAAGTAAGAACACCAGTAAAAGACAAAAATCATAGAATTATGAAAATAATGTGACAGTGAAATTCATAGCAGCAATAGAGTATCCTTTTTCTTTGCGTTTGACATAATTATTACCTTAGATTTCAGCAGAAAAATATTGCGTTTTCAGAGAATGAATTTTGCATATGAATTTCTTTTATAAACAAATTTTAAACTCAGACATAAAAGACAGAATTCACCAAATTTTTAAAGGAAACCGCTCTGTCTAATTTCCTAAGACATGGACTAGTCAACACCTTCATGACACGAAATAATATAGCTTTCAAACATTCCACATACACAGAATATGATAGGGAAAAACAAAATTTGGATTCATCTCGGATTGAAATAGGTAGTCCGTCCATTTAATTGCAAGTTCAATTTGAAATATTACAAATGTAGGATAAACAAATTATACACCTAGAATGTACTACCTTGTCAAGAATATGAAGCTAACGGTTGCAATGAAGCTACGGGAGTGAAAGATCCAACAATTGTATTACTAGATGGTAAGAGATTGTAAATCCTTTTTTTTATTATTTCCTCAATTACCAAAATAGAACGTAATAAAATATCCGATTGGGCCCTTAGGCCAAATCCTTAGTTTCCAAATCAACCCTCGTTTGGGCCGTAATATCTAATAACAGAATTAACACAACTCGAATAATCGCTAGTATATAGAGTAACCCATTTAGGGTTGAGTTGCGTAAGTCTTGGAGGAAGGTATATCGGAAGTCGTTTACCTTTCATGTGGATGACAGTGGTAGTCTGCCTCGTAGCCGCTTAGCCGAAACCCTGTACACATTTTAACACAGTCATTATAATCCGTTCATTTGGAAAGAAAAGTTTTTGATAAAATGTAATTTACAACTGAAGTAAATACTTAACTTCGGGTGGGGAAACCTGACCTCTTCCCTGCTGCGGTTATTGCGTATTCATCCAGAACAGAAGGGGAGGAGGTAGCTGGATCTATCTGATGGGTACCCTCGCAAAATAAAGGGCCCATCATCAATAACGAGAATCCGAGAACAATCAAGTGATAATATAAAATACATATTGAAGTACAATGTATATACATATGAGCCATATAATAAAACATAAACCTGAGTTAAATCATAAGGGAAAAGGTACAAAACCTTTATCACATCCTGTACATTACAAAGAAATTTAAAAGATCCTTAGAAAAACAACACAGCGACAAAACTCCAGTATACGCGACCTCGCGCACCCCATATTATAAATAAGTGGCCACAAAGAAAATAACCTGAATCTTCCTTTAGCCCCAATTACAGCCTGAGTCTTACAAAAAAAAAAAAAAATGGTTAACCTGACTACTATCCATTCGGGAGACTCATAGTCGACGAGACTCAACCTTAAGAACTCATAAAAAAAAAAGAGAGATTGGGAACATGGATGAGGAGTGAAGAAAGACCTTTCCTGTGTATGTGAGTAAGATAAATAAAAACAAATAAAAACTAAGGTATCAAAGGGGAAAACAACATTGAGGGAGGAAGAAGGCGATAAGGACCTACAGGCATATTACCCCCCCTCATGCCAAAAAGGCGCGTAAGAAAAATTAAGAGAAACAGTCAAAATAAAACTGTAACAGAAAGGGTGACCGTGTAAAACATTTGTTGAGTGAAATGAAAGTTAAGAATGTCACTTACGGATAGTGTTACAGTCGAAAAGTGCTCCTTACCCAAACCCGCACGAAGGAAACAGATAGAAACATTACGGTAACAATGAACCCTCAGCGAGCCCGGTTGAACAAAGTGTAATGAGTGATGGCTATTTCCCTAAACCCAAACCCTCACGAAGAAAACAGAAAGAAGCATTACGATGATGCTAAACCCTCGGCGAGCCAGGTTGAATAGTGTAATGAGTGATGGATATTGCCCTAAACCCAAAAACTAGGAACATTGAATGTAGTGGATATGACAGGAAGTGCGCCATGTGCTTTGAGCAAGCTGGCGGGCTTGGATTGAAGAAGGGTACAGAGTGACCCTCGTCCCTCACCCACCTTCTTTAATGGTCGGTCAGTGAAGTTTAATCCCAGCTATCAACGTCGCCAGTCACATTTATGAGGGTCGGCTCGGGCCTATTCAGAACCTTATTCATATTTATTAACCTTTAGTTGATACTAAACTAGCTAAGCATTGAGCACAGTCTAGATAAGTCTCGTAAAGTTCATTTAAACTGCCAGCTCAGGGCTCATATCTAGTCTAGTATGTTAATGGACTACGTGGCGAAGGGAGACCTTCAATCAAAACAAAAAAATTAATGTGGAAGTTATCAACCCCATGACATCCTTTTAAGTAGCCCAAAACATTAAATTCGACATTAAAAAAACCAGTTCGATGTTTACGCTATGGATTATAAAATCTATGTCAGGTTATTGAAGTTGGGTCTACGCGCGAATGGAGTCATGGTTTAAGGGGGGATAGAAAACTTAAGCCCTAAGCCTATGTCCATTCCCCTACCATTACAACGTTTAAAAACACTTAACCACCTACAAAGCACTAGTATGACCTAAGAAAGATTGAAGAGTGAACACCCGACTTTGGTTCTGTAGTTGTTAGGAAAGAAAATTGAAACATAAGAATCTCAAGTACTGGGGAAGGATATATTTCCCCTCATTATAAATCTAACTCTTATAAGTTACAAATTATGGCCCCTTAGAAAAAAAAAATTATGGTGATTTTGGGGTTTATTACATATGGTATCAGAGAAAAAGTTACAACACTGGGCCTGAAAAAGGCCACATTAGTTTCTTAGTATATATTCTGATTTATGTAAAAACTAATAAATCTTATGGTTACAAACAGAAATCCCTTTCTGTTTTTGTAAATTATGGCATCTCAGGAGGGTGCAAAAAACATAATGGAAGGAAATCCGCAGCAAGGACCTCCTGGAGATCCAAGACAGAACAGTGATGGAAGCTCACCCACGGAGGTGTTGGAAACAATGAGGAATCTTATTGTTGAACTGAAGGTTTTCAAGGCCGACAATGAAAACTTGAAGAAATCACAGCAGGAACAACAACAAATAAATGAAGTCTTGTTGCGTAGTATAGTAACCAATAAAATCCCAAAAGATGATAACCATGACGAAGAGGTCAACAAAAGGGCCTTCAAGAATTTTGGTCCGAAAATAGAAAAAGGAGACAGTTCATCTGAAGAGACACCTTCAGCTGAAGACAAAACTATACCAGACAGAAAAACAAAACAAGTAGACCACCTTGAAGGAGAGTTTAAAAAGATTAAACCAACTACCTTTGATGGAGAATCCAAGACAGGAGAAGAAGATGAGTCATGGTTGTTGGACATCAAAAAATACTTCCAGATCTACAACTATTCCAACAACATGAAGGTCAGAATGGCCATCTACAATTTGAAGGGGAAGGCCAACATTTGGTGGCATGACCTGAAATTGGCCAAGGGCCAAAAGGAGAAATCGTTGGAATGGTCCAACATTAAGAAGTATTTCAAGAAACAATACCTTTCTGAAAGCTATTATGAAAGGAAGACAAAAGAATTTTATGAGTTATGACTCAGACAGATGATGACGGAGAACCTTATAAATAAATTTCTGGAACTACTAAGGTTCGTACCATACATCCGAGAGGATAAGGTAAAAATCTAGCGATTCTTAAGTTGTTTACCACAGTCCTACAAGGACAGAATTGAGTTTGACAACCCTAAATCCTTGAGTGAAGTATTCAGGAAGGCACGAATGTGTTATGACCAGTATAAATAGAGGGTAGAGTTTCCCAAAGCCTGGAAGGATAAGAAACAAGATCGAATGAACCAACGAAAGAAAGGATACTAGCCAACTCCTTATCGGAATGCAGCAAAAAGTTTTCCGAGAAAGGATTTTCACTCCAATCATCTGAATATGCAAAGCAACATTAAACCGATAAACTTGGGAATGAAGAAGTTTGGGGACAACGCCCGTGAGCTATTAAAGTGTTGGGAATGTGGAGAGCCTCATCTAAGAAGGAACTACCCATGTTTAATTTCAGCAAACATAGCTGTTGTTCATAATTTCAAGGAAACCTCGACGGTGGGAGACGTGGGCAGAAGCCTGCATCGTATAAATGTAGCCATAGATGACCGACAAGCTGACCACCAGTCCTTGGTGGTAGAAATTGAAGGTAAAATCAATGGCACTTGAATTTCTGTTTTAATTGACCCTAGAGCTACGTTAAGTTATATCACTCTTGATGTAGTAGAGTCGAATAAACTTAAGACACCGAAGCATGCAAAATCATGGCTGGTACAACTAGCAACAAGAACAAAAAGGAAAGTAGTTGAATTTATTTTTGATTTTGATTTTATCCTAGATGGTCAAAATATAAGAACAAATATGAACATCCTACCACTAGGATCTTACGATATGATCATCGGGATGGATTGGTTGGAACAACACAAAGCAGTAATTGAATGTTATACAAAGATACTTAACTATAAAGACAATGTTGGCACCACTAGAACAACCCAAGGTATACCAAAACCTATATCAGTCAGACAAGTTTCAACGATGCAACTCAAGAAATGTATGAGAAAAGGATGTCAAGTTTATGCCATCCAAGTAATGAATTTGTTAGAAAAGGAAGATAAGCCAAAGTTAGAAGACTTTGTTGTCCTACATGATTTTAGAGACATGTTTGTGGATGAGATACCAGAACTACCTCCTAGAATGGAAATAGACTTCTCCATAGATCTACTACCTCGTTCAGCCCCTATCTCAAAAGCAGCTTACCGAATGAGTCTACCATAACTGAAAAAATTAAAATTACAATTATAAGAATTGTTGGACAAAGAGTATGTCAGACCAAGTGTCTCACCATGGGGAGCACCAGTCCTCTTTGTGAAAAATAAAGACGGTACTCTAAGACTATGTATCAATTATAAACAACTAAACAAAATGATTGTTAAGAACAAATACCCCTTACCAAGGATAAATGATCTGTTTGATCAAGTAGGAGGGGCCAAGATCTATTCAAAATTGGATTTACGATCCGGTTATCATCAAGTTAGGATAAAGAACGAAGACATAAACAAAACAACCTTTCGAACAAGATATGGACACTATGAATTTGTAGTCATACCTTTTGGACTCACTAACGCACCAACCACGTCTATGTGCCTAATGAAGAATATTTTCAGTCAGTACTTAGACAAGTTCGTGGTAGAATTTATCGATGATATTTTGGTCTATTCTAAAATGGAGGAAGAACATGATGAACACTTAATAATAGTTCTGCAAACGTTGAGGAAACACAAGTTGTACACAAAATTTGACAAGTGCAACTTTTATCAAAAGGAAATACAATATCTAGGACATGTAATTTCAGTAGAAAGCATTGTCGTAGACCCGGAGAAGATAAAATCCATTCTGGAATGGCCAGTACCCAAGGACGTAGCAGATATGTGGTCATTCATGGGAATCACTGGGTATTATCGTAGATTCATAGAAGGGTTTTCCAAGATAGCCTACTCTATCATGTCATTACAAAAGAAAGGGACCAAGTTTAACTGGTCAGAGAAGTGTCAAGACAGTTTTAACAAGATGAAGGAATTATTGACAATTGCACCCATATTGAAGGTAGCAGACCCAGATAAAGACTTCACCGTATGTGTCGATGCAAGAAAAGAAGGACTAGGTGGTTTCCTAACTTAGGAAGGACACGTTATATGTTATGAGTCCCGAAAATTAAAGGAACACGAGCGAAATTATGTCACTCATGACTTGGAATTGGCAGTGATAATACATGCCTTAAAAATGTGGCGACACTACATAATGGGCAGAAAAGTTTTACTATTGAGGGATAATAGCGGGGTGAAATATTTGTTTAGCCAACCAGATCTTAATTCAAGACAAGAAAGATGGCTAGCCTTCTTGAGCGAATTCGA
Organism: Picea glauca; assembly: GCA_000966675.3. Classification (NCBI taxonomy): domain Eukaryota; kingdom Viridiplantae; phylum Streptophyta; class Pinopsida; order Pinales; family Pinaceae; genus Picea; species Picea glauca. Next base: position 172,621 of record JZKD02S1557442.1, on the reverse strand, counting down.
CTTTGAGGTCAAATATATCAAGGGTAAGGAAAATAAAGTAGCAGACGCTTTAAGAAAAAGAGTCCATGGGTTATTTGAGATAAATATGAGTAGGACAGAAAGTGATTTGGAACAAAGAATAAGGATGACATGTATTAACGACAAAAATTACACTAAGATAATGACCGAATTACAAAATAGTACTGCCAAATCTGACAAACCATATCTAAGCATCAACAAGAAGGGACTATTATGATTTTAAAATAGACTTTACATACCAGATTCAGCAGAATTAAAATTAATAGTCTTGGACGAAGTGCATAAGAAACTATATTCTTGCCATCCAGGTTACCAGTAAACAATAACATCACTTAGAAAACTATTTTCCTGGCCTAGTATGAAGGGAGAAACAGCATAATACTTGGCTAGGTGCCAAGATTGTCAGCAAGTTAAGGTCGAACACTAGCATTCAACCAGCCTATTATAGCCATTGCCAATGCCAGAATGGAAATGGGAGACCATATCGCTGAACTTTATAATAGGTTTGACTAAAACTCATAAACATAATGATTCTATCATGGTTGTAATCGATAAACTCAGTAAGTCTACACACTTTATTCCTGTAAAGTCTACTTTTAAAGCTATAAACATTGYTGAAATATTCRTGAAAGAAATTTTTAGAMTGCATGGCATTCCTAAAATGGTGATTTCAGATAGAGAYGTAAAATTCACATATTCTTTTTGGAAGGAATTGTTTGCAGGGCTAAATACTAATTTGAATTTCAGTACGAGTTATCATCCACAAACAGATGGATAGACTGAAAGGACAAAACAAATCGTAGAGGATATGCTTCGCATGTACATAAGAACAAAACCGAACAAGTGGGAAGACTATCTGCACTTGGTAGAATTTGCATATAACAATGGGTACCAAACTTCGGCTAAGTTGAGCCCTTTAGAAATATTGTACGGCAGAAAGTGTACGACTCCAATTAGCTAGGATAACCCGGCTAACAGACTAGTGGTTGGACCAGAGATGCTCCAAGAAATGGAGAACATGGTAAGAAAGGTACAATAGAACTTGAAAGAAGCACATGACAGACAAAAGAGCTATGCAGATCAGAAAAGAAGACACTTGGAATTTCAAGTGGGAGACTATGTTTATTTGAAGGTCAAAGCACAAAAAATATCGTTGAAGGTAGGGAACTGTGCCAAGCTGGCACCTAGGTTTTGTGGACCCTTCGAGATACTAGCTTGAATTGGACCCATAGCATATCAATTTGCACTTCCAGCTAAACTAAGAATTCATAATGTATTTCATGTGTCTTTGTTGAAAAGGTACATTCATGACCCTACTCATATGATTGATTGGAACTTGGTGTAGGTGGAACCTGAAGGCGAGTTCCAAGTGGAACCCCTCCACATTTTGGACCGGAGAGAAATAACACTTCGGAATAGAGTCGTCGCTCAAATAAAGGTGCAATGGAAGCACTTTAGTCCTGAGGAGGCCACTTGGGAATTGGAGGGAGAATTGTGAAATTCTCATCCAATCCTGTTCCAAGAGAGGGATTAACACTAAGGACAATGTTTTACTGAAGGGGGAAAGGATGTGACATCCCCCCAAAAAATAAAATATTTTGAAATTCGAAATTGCTGGAAATTTATTCCATTTTTAGTAAATTCGAATTTGGAATTTTTTTTCCATTTATGGCAATTCTGAATTTCGAATTGGATAATTGTAATTAATTATTATGACTGTTGGGAAGAGACCTTATTTGACCCAATTAACTATTTGACTATGACACTTGTATGAAAAAAGAATAATTTATATTGATTGCAGGAGGACAAATGGAACATCCATGTTAAATTTAGCTGACCATGACTCCATGAGTGGGGAACATGTTGGAACTACCTCTGGGATAATTATTACAAGTGGAAAATCAGTGATTTGGCCATTGGCAGCCCCTGAAAATCAAGGATTTAGAAAGCTGCAAAAATTCCAAAGGGAGGGAAAAGACCTAGGCAAATTGATAAATAGCATATGTGAGAAGGTAGGACGTTGCCAAGTATGTTGGGAAAAGAGACTATTGATTTTATTTCCTTGTTGTTATGAACACTACTGAGTAAGTATGAGGCAAGAGGAATCAACTAAAGTTGAAGGACATTACAGAGGAGGAGTTTTCCAAGTTCGCCCTCATGGATTCATTGTCAGGCTAGGGGGTGAATCGGGCAAGTGATTTTGCCTTCCCTATTTTATGGTTGGGAGGAACGTGGTTGTTCCCTTTGCCTTCCCACGGATTGAATTAAGATATGTTGATCTAAATATCTCTATTTTGAATGGCTATGTCTGATTGATGTAATGTATTTGCTGGGTGATTATATCTAATTGCAGTAATGTAAACTATTTGAATGATCATATATGTTCGTTGTGAGGAATATATGTGAAGGAAATATGTATATATATATTTATAATACGTCTGCTGAAATGTTCACATCTGACTGCTGAAATATATATTTGTTGCAAAAGATAAAATACTTTCGTGGATATAATCTGTCTATTGTCGCGAAGTTCGAAATAGGCATCCCAACTCTAGAATTGTCCCTCCTGTAAGTAAAATGCTAGACATAAGCACCTATAATTAAATTTATATAAGTAAACAAGAAAAGGGGGAGATTAACGTCAATGGGGCAAATCCTTTCTATAGTCAAAGTCCCAGGAAACCAAACATAGATCCCATGGAACATCGATATATAATTACCAAACTCTTATGGAAGTGAAATTTATATTTATGATGCACAAATCTAATATTGTTGGTGTCTAATACATTGATTAAAAGAGACTCTAAGTGAATATAATAGAAATTACTTTATACACAAAATTGTTGGCCTATTGTACCCTTTTATAGATTATATGCATATAAACTCATAAGTTTATATTTTCGGAATTCTGTTAGGTAAATGGATATTGAATCCTTCTACACGTATTGTCTCACAGAACGAAAGTAAGAACACCAGTAAAAGACAAAAATCATAGAATTATGAAAATAATGTGAAATTCGCAGCAACAATAGAGTATCATTTTTCTTTGCGTTTGACATAATTATTACCTTAGATTTCAGCAAGAAAATATTGCATCTTCATAGAATGAATTTTGCATATGAATTTCTTTTATAAACAAATTTTAAACTTAGACATAAAAGACAGAATTCACCAAATTTTTAAAGGAAACTTCTCTGTCTAATTTCCTAAGACCTGGACTAGTCAACACCTTCATGATAGGAAATAATATAGCTTTCAAACATTCCACATACATAGAATACGATAGGGAAAAAAAAAACTTGGATTCATCTCAGATTGAAATAGGAAGTCTGTCCATTTAATTGCAAGTTCAGTTTGAAATATTACAAATGTAGGATAAACGAATTATACACCTAGCATGTACTACCTTGTTAAGAATACGAAGCTAACGGTTTCAATGAAGCTACAGGAGTGAAACATCCAACAATTGTATTACCATATGGTAGGAGATTGTAAATCGTTTTTTGTTATTATTTCCTCAATTGCCAAAATAGAACGTAATAAAAGATTCGATTGGGCCCTTCGACCAAATCGTTAGTTTCCAAATCGACTCTCGTTTGGGCTGTAATATCTAATAACATAATTAACCAAACTTGAATAACCACTAGTATATAGAGTAACCCCTTTAGGGTTGAGTTTCCTAAGTCCTGGAGGAAGGTATATCGAAACCCGTTTACCTTTCACGTGGATGACAGTGGTAGTCCGCCTTATAGCCACTTAGCCGAAACCCTGTACACATTTTAACACAGTCATTATAATCCATTCATTTGGAAAGAATTTTTTTTGATAAAATGTAATTTACAACTGAAGTAAATACTTAACTCTGGGTGGGGAAACCCGACCTCTTCCCTGCTGCGGTTATCACATATTCATCCAGAGTAGAAGGAGAGGAGGTAGCTGGATCTATCTGATGGGTACCCTCGCAAAACAAAGGGCCCATCATCAATAACGTGAGTCCGAGAGAAATCAAGTGACAATATAAAATACATATTGAAGTACAATGTATATACATACGAGCCGTATAATAAAACATAAACCGGAGTTAAATCAAAAGGGAAAAGGTACAAAACCTTTATCACATCCAATACATTACAAAGAAATTTAAAAGATCGATAGAAAAACAACACAACGACACAACTCTAGTATACGTGACCTCATGCACCCCAGATTATAAATAAGTGGCCGCAAAGAAAATAACCTGAATATTCCTTTAGCCCCATTTACAGCCCGAGTCTTACAAAAAAAAAAAACGGTAAACCTGACTACTATCCGTTTGGGAGACTCACAGTCGACGAGACTCAACCTTAAGAACTCGTAAAAAAAAAAGAGAGATTGGGAACAGGGATGAGGAGCAAAGAAAGACCCTGCCTTTGTATGCAAGTAAGATAAATAAAAACAAAGAACAACTAAGGTATCAAAGGGGAAAACAACATTGAGGGAGGAATTATGCGATAAGGGCCTACGGGCAGATTACACCCCCCTCGCGCCAAAAACACGCGTAAGAAAAATTAAGTGAAATAGTCAAAATAAAACTGTAACAAAAAGGGTGACCGTGTAAAACATTTGTTGAGTGAAATGAAAGTTAAGACTGTCACTTACCGATAGCGTTACAGTCGGAAGGCACTCCTTACCCAAACCCACGCAAAGGAAATAGATAGAAACATTACGGTAACACTGAACCCTCAGTGAGCCAGGTTGAACAATGTGTAATGAGTGATGGTTATTGCTCTAAATCGAAACCCTCGCGAAGGAAACAGAAAGAAAAATTATGGTGATACTAAACCCTTAGCGAGCCAAGTTGAACAGTGTAATGAGTAGTGGCTATTACCCTAAACCCAAAAACTAGGAACATTGAATGTAGTGGATATGAAAGGAAGTGCGCCATGTGCTTTGAACGAGCTAGCGGGCTTGGATTGAAGAAGGGTACACAGTGATCCTCGTCCATCACCCACCTTATTTAATGGTTGGTCAGTGAATTTTAATACTAGCTATCAATGTCGCCAGTCACATTTATGAGGGTCAGTGCGAGCCTCTTCAGAACCTTATTCATATTTATTAACCTCTAGTCAATACTAAACAGGCTAAGCATTGGGCACAGTCTAGATAAGTCTGGTAAAGTTCGTTTAAACTAACAGCTCGGGGCTCATCTCCAGTCTAGTATGTTAATGGACTACGTGGCGAAGGGAGACTTTCAATCAAAACAAAAAAATTAATGTGGAAGTTATCAACCCTGTGACATCCTTTTAAGCAACCCAAAACGTTAAATTCGACATTAAAACAACCAGTTCGATGTTTGCGCTATGGATTATAAAAGATATGTCAGGTTATTGAAGTTGGGTCTACGCATGAACGGAGTCATGGTTTAAGGGGGGCTAGAAAACCTAAGCCCTAAGCCTATGTCCATTCCCCTACCATTACAACATTTAAAAACACTTAACCACCTACAAAGCACTAGCATGACTTAAGAAAGATTGAAGACTGAACACCCAAATTTGGTTCTGTAGTTGTTGGGAAAGAAAATTGAAAGATAAGAATCTCAAGTACCGAAGAAGGATATATTTCCCCTCATTATAAATCTAACTCTTATAAGTTACAAATTATGGCCCCTTAGAAAAAAAAAAATTATGGCGATTTTGGGGTTTATTACAAAATGCATTGTTCCAGAAAATACTTGAGGCTTTGATGGTGTGTCTTAATTTGGAAATGTTTCCCCAATAGATAAGGACGCCACAGATCCACGACATGTAGAATGGCCAACATTTCCTTTTCATAGATGGATTTGCCCAGATTTCTTTCAGATAGTTGCTTGCTGGTAAAGGCCAAAGGTCGACCCTCTTGCATAATGACAACACCAATTCCTTTCCCTGAGGCATCACATTCCAACACAAAGGTCTTTTTTTAATCAGGAAGGGCAAGGAATAGAGTGGTTCACATGGCCATATTCAAGGTTTGAAAAGCTTGAGCAGCGGCTTGAGTCCAAGTGAAAGAGTTCTTTTTTAGGAGAGCAGTGAGAGGTGTTGCAATCTTGCCATAATTCTTAACAAACTTGCGATAATACTTTGTTAAGCCTAGAAATCCATGCAATCTCTTAAGAGTATTTGGGTGAAGCCAATATTTCATAGCTTCAATCTTTTTAGGATCCACCCTGACACCATCTTTGCCAACCAGATGACCCAAGTATTCTACTTCTGTGGCGCCAAAAGCACATTTATACTATTTCAGGAAAATTTGGTGCTGAGAGAGTATCTGGAGAACTCAATCCACATGAGCAAGATGGTATGTCCAGGTTTTTCTATAGATGAGGATATCATTAAATAAAATTAAGACAAAATGGCGGAGAAAAGGACGAAAGAGATGATTCATGAGGCTTTGGAAGGTGGAGGGGGCATTACACAAGCCAAAGGGCATGACCAAAACATCATAGTGGCCCTCATGAGTTCTAAAGGCAGTCTTGGGAATGTCTACCTCTTTCATACATATCTGGTGGTAGCTCGAACAAATATCCAGTTTAGTGAAGAATTGGGCACCACTCAATTCGTCCAGGAGGTCATCAATGACAGGAATGGGGAATTTGTCTTTGATGGTAAGTTTGTTGAGGGCACGGAAGTTAGGACACATTCGCCAAGAACCTTATTTATTTAGGAACATGACCATAGGATACGAGTAGGGGCTTGTACTAGGGTGGATAACGCCTGCATTAAGGAGTTCCTGGACCATTTTCTCAATTTCATTTTTTTGGGAAAAGGGGTGATGATACAGACGGATATTGGGAGGAAGGCTTCTGGGTACAAGGGGAATGGAATGATCATGAACACCACGGGAAGGAGGGAGGCCTTGGGGAGTGGAAAAGACCAATTGATGTTTATAAAGGATGGTTTGGAGGTCTTGTGGTACCGACAGTGCCTTTATTTCTTGTATGGCATGGAGTTGGGTGATAACACCAGAATGACCCTTTTTTAGCAGATTTTCCATGCGATGGAAACTATTTATCTTAGGTGAATTGGTGGTGATGCCTAGGAGCTTATATTGGTGGCCCTCCTAGTGGAATTGCATGGTTAAGTCTTTAAAATTCATGAGAATGGGACCCAAAGTCCTTAGCGAGTCTACACCCAACACAATGTCACAACCTCCCATGTTGATAGAAAACATATGGGATTTCATGTGGTAGTCACCAATTTGGAGATGCACATTTTCACAACGCCCTCCACATTTCATGGAACCACCATTGGCACTCATGATTTGGAAATTATTGGTGGCATGGATGTAGCAATGAGTTTCTTGGGCAATGCGGCGATGAATAAAATTATGTGTGCTACCACTATCACCAAGAATGATGACCTTTCGATGCTTGATGTAACCAATTAGCTTGAGGTTTTGGGGAGCAGAGAAGCCAATGAGAGCATTGAGGGAAATTATCGATTCTACTTTAGGAGGGTCTGAGGGAGGGATTATGTCAGTGGATTCAGGTGACTCAAACACAGAGGGAGTTTCTTCATATTCTTCCAAAATATCCTCAAAGACGGCCATACAAGTCTTTTGTTCTTTACACCTGTGGCCCGAGAAATATTTTTCATCATAGTTATAACAAAGGCCTTTGAGTTGGCGTTCAACCATTTCAACCCTGGTCAATTTTTGGATCTTTAGTGGAGCAGAGGGAGTAGTGGTATTTACTGGTTTAGGGTGAGGGATAAAGGAGGGTTTGCGGTTTTGAGAAGATACAACTTGTTTTGCTTGTTTATCTCTTTTGGTAGCCTCCACCCAACTCTCAGGCTGATCCATGAGGACATGGGCCCAAATTTCATCCTTGAGGCTGCTGATAAAACACTCTAAAAAAAAAGCATCAGACATGCCCTCTATTCTAAAAGCCATGCGCTCAAAGGCAGCTATAAAGTCTTCCACTACTCCTAATTGTTTCAGCTTTGTCAAATGACCCAAATGGTTGGTGTCAGTGTCAAAGCGTTCATAAATCTCTGCCACAAAGTGTGTCCAAGTAATATACCCTTGACGAGAAGTTTTTCTCCATTGCCAACGTTCTTGATATAGATGGAGAACACCATACCATAGTTTGGCCAAGTCATCTGTAATTTCCTATAAAGAGAAGAAATGTTCCATTTGAGTTACCCAACCAATGGGGTCTGAGCCATCAAATTTGGTCACATCCACCTGCGGAAGGTGTAGGTCACGTTGAAAGTGATGGTTCTGCAAGGTATGGGAATGAGAGGAATGGTCACCTTCAGTATGTGGAGATGAGGAAGAGGAAGGGTTATCTGTAGGGATATGTAGTTTGGTGCAGAATGCTAAAAAGACTAATTCAATATGGGTGGTGAGGTCTTGTTTGATTTCCCCCATTGAGGAATGCATGGTTGTATTAATGGTGACAACATTGGCATTGAGTTGTTTCACTTCTTGTTGGGTCTCAATGAGACCAGATTGCAAGGTTTTGAAGCGAGCTTCCAAGTCTTGGCTATGAGTATGGGCCATGAGGATGGGGAAACTGAAAAGGGGTGGGTGGGGTAATTTTTTTTTCTTCGAAAAATGATATGGATGAATGTGATAAGGGTGAAGAGATGAATCCAATGGAATAGGTCTCAAATAATGGTGAAAAAATTTCCAGACTTTTTTCTTTATACAGAGTTATAATCCGGTTTGAAGAATACTGCAAAGAGGAAATGCCCAAATGCTTAACCAGAAAGAAATGTGTATTTACTTGGCAACTCGAACATAGTTGCGGACCAGTAGATCTTGTTTGTTTTAATTTGTTAATGTTTTTGTCCCCAAGGGTTAGGTATTCAAGGGTTCTACAGACAAGGGTTTGTCCTGTGCTATAGCTCTCTGATATATGTGTGGGGTCCAATAGTAGTACTCAGTCCAATATCTCAGGGCACTAACTAAGGAATATAGACCATACTACCCGACTACCCAGGTACTAGAGAGTATCTTCTCGAGTGTTGTTCTTAGTGACACTATAGTAGTCAGGTGGTCGATCAGTTTATTTAAAGAGGGCTTCAGGTAATCTAGGTTGATTCATACATAGGTGATGTCTGATGCGCTACCACTCGAAGGGGTACCAACAGGGGTTACAAGGGTGGACAACAGATGTGCGCTTAAGTACCACTTGTATTTCCTACGTGTATGAATCCCTCAACCACAGGTTTATGCACGTAACGACAGATCTATGTGGCTTAAAGACGTCGGAATACGTCTCTACCCTGAAAAAAAAAAATTAACCCACACTTTCTGCCAAGGAAAGTGCTCTCATACCACTTGTAATATACCAGATATAAAATGTATGGAGAACAGAAATAAAATTCTAGTATTGGCAGAATAACAACAATATAACCAGAACATTCACTATAATAACACTGAAATGATATAAGAATAGCAATAGAAATAACACTTTGAATTTGAAAGCAATGTTCACGGGCCTCTTCGAGGGGGAAACCTCCAGTTGAGTAGAGCTCTATTACAATAATATCCAAGCTAGGGTTCTCATACCCTCGACTCCTATTTATACTAAAAA
>JZKD02S1557442.1:117319-136810 GCA_000966675.3 Picea glauca | reverse complement strand
GCTATATTCACTCAAAATCTTGTGAGAAATTGTTAGATTAATAAATTTGAGCTATTTCTGTATTAGTGTCCTAGGGTTTTTCAGCATGCTCAATCTATTTCTACATTCAGAAATAGATTTTGAACAATAAAAAATAGTGATTAGTATAAATTTATATCCAGAAATCAGTGAAAAAAATCATTTCTTAGAACAGCTAAACAAACCATATTTATATAAAAACCCATTTTGAAAAGTTAAAAAGAATAATTACTATGTTTAAATTTATTTGTATATATTATTTATATAATATTAGGATTATATTTATATAAAAATTAAGTTTTAAATTTTAAAAACAAATTATTGCTTTGAACAATTCTATTTTTTTTTTATTTTTTTTTTTTTAAGAAATGCAATAATCACTTTAAATTACATTATTTATATATATATATATATATATATATATATATATATATATTATTATTATTATTATTATTATTATTATTATTATTAAATATAGAATTTTAAAATCTATTTTTATTTTCCATTTTTTTTCATCTTTTTCATTTCATTTTAAAAAACAAATAAAACAATGTTACTAAAATAATAAGTCTATATATCTATATATTAAAACTTACCCTGTGCATTATCAAATCTATTAATAATTAATATTCTCCATCTTTGATTCACTTTCTCACATAAAAAAAATAAAATTATATGTTAAGGAAATAATAAGTCTATATACAGTTATATATTAAAACTTATCACATGCCTTCTCACATAATCATCTTTGACCCATTCTTTATTATTGCCTAATTAATTAATAAATTAATTTATCCTCAAAGATTAGTTATAAGAACATGCAACATTTTTAACATAATCCTTCTTTAAACTTTATACAACACCTTTTCAAAAATCTAGATAATTTCCAACAAAATTGTTTCTCAATTGTGTGGATACTGTTAAATTTGTTTTGTAATTACCCTTAAATAAAATTGTTTCTCAATTGTGTGGATACTTCAATGTTAAATTTGTTTTGTATATCATATAGTTAATTACCCTTAAACATTAATTGTCTATCACATGGCTCCCCTTCTAACATATTTTTTTCTCTAAAAATTTAGAACATATGCAACATTCTCTTCAAATAGTTTCTAATAAAATTGGCAAGTCCTTGGTTTGTGGAAATACTCCATATAAAATTACTTAATATATAATAGAACTATTTACTCTTAAACATGAGTTGTTAAGACACAAATTCTTTTTAACATAAATACTCTTCACAAAATTTTACATAGTTTTTTATAAAATTGGTTTTCTTAAATAAAAAAGTTCTAAGAATTTTTTTATAAAATTGATTGTATCTTACTTTTATGTGAATACATGGTATAAAATATTTTTTATAACATTGGTTGTCTCTTACTTTTATATAAATATTTTAGTATAAATTTTTTTTGTTACATTTTCATATAATGTATTTACATTTCAAAATAAATTAACCTTAATCATAATATATAAAACATTTGTAAACTCATATTTTATTGAGAAGGTTCAAAATATATGCAAGATGGTTTAATTTCAATAAAAAAGTTAAATATTTCTATAAATCTCAAGACAAACATAAATTCATTGAACATTTACTTCAAATTAGCATTGCAATTTCAATGTGTGTTCATCTCATGTTAGGTGCAATTTGTGACATTGCAATTTTAATACTGGTCCATCTCATACTCCATGCAATTTTTTAATAATATTTATATATTTATAAAATATCCTTTATTTCCATAAACAATCATAATACATGTTTATAATAAAAACCATGCATTTCCATAGATAATCCTAATACATGGTTATAATAAAAACCATGGAGAAAATATTGAATAAGGAAATAATAAAGTAAGAACTTACATACACTTATTTCCTTAAAACCCCACCCCTCCCTATAACAGAAACTTTGATATGGAGTGAGGGGGTTGAGCCTTTCTGATTAATAGGCCTTTACTAAAAGGAAATAAAATGCCTTTACTAAAAGGAAATAAAAATGTGTTTCTTGTATAGTTTGTAAAATCTTATATTAAATATATATAACATAATAGATATACATTTAATATGTATAAGCTTATATATTTTGTTATTAAAATATAATTATTTTAAATAAAGAGAAACAAATTAAGAATTAAATGGAAGATAGGTTAAGATATCTATAATCATTTTTTTATTTCAATTATGAATGGTTAACACTTATTTTTATTATTGAGAAGAAATTGGTTCAAATTTCTATTGTAATTAAGAAATTGGTGTTGGAAAGTGCCCCTTAATTAAAGGAAGAAAAAAAACTAAAATAATGTTAGATGGATGTCTGATTGAAATATCATCATTTTATATAATAATTTGCATAATTTAAATTAATTAAGATTAATCACATTATGAATACCAAATTGAATTGGTAAATCCAAACAATTTGAATAAACTAATATTGACATGTCATGAATCCTAACTCAAATTGATAAGTCTATTAAAAAACATTGAAACAAATGACTTCGTAATCATGTAATTATATTTTCGTTTACCAAAATGAAACTATACTTGACACCAATGTTAAATTGATATTAAATTAATGATAAAATACATCTTAATCGTGATAATATTTAAAAGTTGCATATATTTTATTTAGAATTTTGCAAGATTTTTTAAATGTATTTAGCACTATCTTGAAGTTAATCATTCTTTTAGCAACAAATCTACATTATAAACTCCATATCAGTCTATGATGAATGTTTTGGAAAAAATATTCATCTATACTTTTTTTTTTTTAATTAGAAATATAACAAGGTATGTGTATATTTCATATATTCTCTCCTAAAACAAAAATCCTATAAACATGTTAAATAAATTTTTTTAAATATTTTTTTTTTAAAATAAATTATTGAAAAGATAAAATCTAGAAAAATAATAAAATTCACATAAAAAAATACTATCTAAAAATATCACAACAATAAAGTGATTAAGATTAAACTTATTAATATCAACTTAAAATTTATAAATAATTTATATAAAAGTAAAAATTTTGTTGACAAAAACAAAAAAACATTGTTAACCACTCATATCTTAATTTCGAAAGGAAAATTTAAAATGTCTTTAGACTTTATAGCTAATTGATGATATAATAAACTTATCTCATAAAAAAAGGCTTAAAATAATTATGGGAAATTTACATGAAAGCAATAAAATTATTAGTAATACCTAAAATTAAAATTATTGAGATAAGGCTTAAATTTTTTAATTTTTTTTTTTCGATAATTTACATGAAAGAAATAAAATTATTAATAAGTTTGAAAAGAAATTTTGAACACTTATATAGTTTTATCTTAGTTTTGAAAGAAGATTCTCATATTTCTTACCACTTTGTATTTATAATTTATATGATGAAAGCATTAATTTGGTTAAAACTAACTCATTGTAAATTGATTTATCAGGTTGGGGTGGTAGGCGTGGGTGGTAGTCTCCTTGAACCCAGAGGAAACACTATAATCAATTATGCGTGGGGGTTAGATTCAACCTCAAATAACATTGTAGAAGCCTATGCATTGTTCCAAGGTCTATGATTAGCACATGAGAGGAACATTACTAGAATTGCAGCTTTCGAGGATTCGATGATGGTTGTTCGAGCGACTGTTAAAAGGAGTCATATTGAAAAAAATCTCATGAATGGAATAGTAACTCACATTTTATCTCTCGGTGCTAGATTTGTTGAGTTTAAAATATACAACATCAAGTGGAACCTCAATCCCATCGTTGACCATTGGGCTAAGGTTGGTTCTAGGTTGTCCAAAGGAAAATAAAAATTAAATGGGGAACATGGGGTGTATTTCATTCCTTACGGTTATGCGCTCCCACTCTCTACTTCTATGCGCTGGGACAGGTGGATCGGTCAGTTGTCTTGGCTTTTGGGTTCTTAACCTCACACATTTTATGAGTAATTACATATGTGCGAGCATTCACTCCGCGAGGTGTCTCTCTAGTTTTTTAGGAGGTGTTATTGCTCATTGTATGAGACTGTGTCAATGATCAAGTGGTTTCCCTCTATTGGATCTTTGAGGGGTCAAAGGGATTTGTGTAGGTACATGTTTGGAATCCTATTTCCAAATCCAGCGGTGGCTGTGTTAGCTTTGGTCTGGATAGTGGATTAATTTTGGATTATCGGGCTTAATGTTCCTCCCAGGTTCTTTCTAGTTTGTTCCTCCTCATTTTTTGGCTTTGGTTATGAATATCCTTTGCTTCATTTGATTTCTCTTTGCCACGAACTTTCTTTTTCTATGAATTGGGGCTTCGGTCTGGGTATTCTTGGGGGACGACGGAACCTCAATTTTTGGTTGCAGGTGGAAGTTATGGACCTCACCTGGAGTGAATTTAAAATATATCTCAAGTGCCATGAGGAATTTTCTCAAAAGAATAGAGCAGCTCTACAACAACCTTCTTTGAAAATTGGGGAATTCGAGCAATATTTAGCCACTCTCTCCTCATCCAAATTTTGGGATTTTGAGGTAGCCCCGACCACCCTAACTCAAAGAATGGATGATATGGAATTGGACAGACAAAATTTGAAAGAACAAAACCATTCTCAACCTTATGCCTCTGTGTGTCTTATCTTCAAGATAGAAACTCATCTCGAGATGGAAACAATGGTAGTGGGTTTGGTATTAACGATCGTGGCATAGCACCTATGGATACGGAAGAAGGGCCTCAGCTCCAGAAGGCCCCACATTTCCAGGATTCTATCTCTTCAAATTAGTTTATGTATTACAAATTTTTGTGGTGTTTTGGACAATTCTACAAAGATATAATTAGTTTGATTGATATTGGTTACAACTAGGATAGAAATATCTATGTTTATGTCTTAGTTTTAGAAATTTCCACAGGCTAAATGCTTTGGTTTTCTATGTAAGAACTTTTTTTTTATTATTGTTGTTTGCTTAGGCTCAAACTTTCTAATATAATCTCTATTCAATTATTGTAGAAAAGAAAAAAGTTATTTCTCATATTTTTATTTTAGATAAAAATTAATAAATTTCAACAAATAAATTGTTTAATATTCTTTACTTTGTACTTGATTATTATTATTGTGTTTATTTTTTGTACTTGATTATTATTGTGTTTATTTTTTTGAATGATAACATTAAAAAAATCATATAAAAATTAAAAATTATTAAGACAATTTTTTTTTAATTATTATTTTTAAAATTTTAAAACTTTTATAATTATAATCCCATAAAAATGGTTGTTCTTGTAATGATAATAATAAAACAAGCTTAATAAAATTGAATTTTAGATCCACCAAAAAGAAGAGGTGGGATAAAAGTAAGACACTACCAAGTATGGTTCAAACACAACTTAAATAAAGACAAATAACATATTATTTATCAACACTATTTTAAAATGCATTTCTTGTCATTTAAATGCATTGTGGAACCATGTCTCTAAAGTGTGGCAACATCTCTAGATTCCCATAACGACAATCTCTTTTGCTTTGAACCCTAAAGGTCTTCATAGTAATAAAGTAATGTATTACATAGCATTCAACAAGGAAGTGTCTTGAGGGGTTTGTTCTCACTTTTATTTCATACTTCAAATTAAAATGTACAAGTGAGAAGAAATGAAAGTGCCTTCTCCAATAGGGCAGGAGTGCGCGAGTGAAATTTGAATGAAAAGATTTGGTAATGAATGTATTTATAGAATTTATAAATTATATGGAAAAAAAAATCTTTTAAAAAATTAATTTATATTTTTATTTATTTAAAATGTTTTAATTTATTTTTAAATATTATATTACTATATAAATTTAGGGAAACTAATCATATTATGGAGAGTGAATATGTTATGAAGTTGTTAGTTACTGATAAAGTAAATAAGTTTTAGATTGAATATAATTATGAAGAATGTAAATAAAAAAATTGTAAGAATATAAAAAGAATTTACAAAAATTATTATATGAATAAAGATTTGTCTTTATAAAAATATATAGAATTGTTCATAGTAAAATCAAAAGATAGCATGCCCCCTTGGTGTAGAACAGTTAGTGATGGACATTTGGACATTTGACAATGTTGACATATTATGAAGTTATAGTGGTAGCAAAATCATATGAAAAGTGGCAATAACTTTTTTTTCACTAAATAAAAATCAATAATAACATATGGAGGTTGCCACATGACACTTTTATAAATTTCCACATTAGATATTTTAAAAAGTATTTTCTATGTTTTAAAAATAAAATCATTTTACTAAGAATTCATATCCCATCAACCAATTAAAAATTGAAATACATAGAATTTAAATATTTGAAATTTTATTTTATTTAAAAAAAATCAATTTAATAAATTGTTTTTAAAAATATTAAAAACAAATTATAAATATTTATAATATTATGATAAAGAAACAAACTAATAAAAATTAACAAATAAAATAAAATAGTTTTTATTTTAATAAATACTAAAACTATATTAAAAAAATTATCATTAAAGTTTAAACTATAACCCCAAGTTTAATATAAAATTTAGTCAAGAATATTACTATAATATGAAAACAAACTAATACAAAGTAACAAATAAAATAGTATTTATTTTAATAATTACTAAACCTGTATTAAAAAACATAAAATAAAATAAAAAGCATTCTTTAAACTATATATAAATATAAATAAAAAAATTATTATTATTAAAATAATCCCAAGTCAAAAAAATAAATAAAAATAAAAATAAAAAATCAAATTTTAATAATTACTAAACGTGTATTAAAAAACATAAAATAAAAAGCATTCTTTAAACTATATATAAATATAAATAAAAAAATTATTATTTTTAAAATAATCCCAAGTCAAAAAAATAAATAAAAATAAAAATAAAAAAATCAAATTTTAATAATTACTAAACCTGTATTAAAAAACATAAAATAAAAAGCATTCCTTAAACTATATATAAATATAAATAAAAAAAATATTATTTTTAAAATAATCTCAACTCAAAAAAATAAATAAAAAATAAAAATAAAAATAAAATTTTTAATAATTATTAAACCTGTATTAAAAAATGTTCTTTAAACTATATATAAATATAAATAAAAAAAAATATTATTTTTGAAATAATCCCAAGTCAAAAAATAAATAAAAATAAAAATAAAAAATCAAATTTACTCAAGATTAAGTGGATACTCATGTCAAATTGTTTTCTTCTAACCACGTCATGATTAGAAGTTTAATCCTTGATCATATACTACAGATTAAGTGGATACTCATGTCAAATTGTTTTCTTCTAACCACGTCATGATTAGAAGTTTAATCCTTGATCATATACTACATTGCAATTTAATTTTATTAGATTCATGGGGTTGGTGTGTAACCTACATTCATAAAAATTTTCAGAGTAAGAAAGAGTGTCCATTCACATGAAATATTTTAATGATTAAAAGAGTGTATCTTATCCTTTTGGTTTGAGTATTTCTATGTTTTATGGTTTTTAAAAATAATTTTTAAGTAAGAGAAAAATGAAAGGGAATGGATTATAAATTATAAATTTCGATAAATAAAAGGGAATGGATTATAAATTATAAATTTTGATTTCTATTTTTTTTTTAATATTAATATTGAGTCCATTATACATTTAAAGTTATTTGTATTCTTGATTTATGGATATTTAAAGTTATTTGTATTCTTGATTTATGGATATTGTTATGTAGTTATTATATTTTTGAATATTATTATGTAGTTGTTATATTTTTATGATGATGATGAATGTTTTTTGAAAGTAGAATTTGTTTATCAAACTTTAAGAAAGGTAAGAGATTACTTGGATTTCTTTAAAATTGTATTTATGTGTTAAAAAGGAATTCAGAGAAGCATTTCAAGATCTAGATGGTTTTGATGACTTAGAAGGTTAGGAAGGTGCAAATATTTTTAAATTGGGAACTAATTTGGGTATACGAAAGGTATTCTAAGAGAAAGTGGTTTTCATCTTCAACCCTCTTAGTGTAACAAAGATGGAAAATTATTTCGTCCCACTTTGTTTTGGGAACTGTCCAATGCCCATTTTCACTATGCAACTCATGAGAGTTTGTTCTTATTTAGCAATGTTTATTTGCACTAGTCAAAACTAAGAGGTACTTTTGATCTTCTAGATTAGGGTTGACCACCTCCTTCTAGTGTCTCAATTTTGTTTTAACCTCTAATTCTTTATCACGCCGCATACTCTCTTTAAATTTAGATGTAACAATATTTTTAGTATTATCAATATTTTGGAGGATGATTTCTTCTTGTATTCCCCAATGATTTCTCTAAGATTTGGCATCTTTATGCCATCTCCACTTGATCCACTAGTAGTTTTCGCTAGAGTTTGAAGCAATTTTGGGTATCCTCTTGTTTCCCATGTTGTTATCTTGTTCTTGTACATTATATACCTAATCATAGTTGTTCTTTCAATGAGGGAAAGGCTCACTTCTATTAGGAGGATAGGATAGGGTGTATTGCATTTAATTTTGAGATTGTAAGTTATAAAATTCATTTGGATTTGTTTTATCATTCCCCGGGATTCTCTAGAGATATTGTATCCCCAAACTTCACATCCATATAAGATAACTGAAGTGACGAGAACCTGAAAAATGAGTCTTTTTTTTATCCCAAATCCAAAGGTCAACTAATTTACAATTGTTTTCAAGCCCATAATAATCTTTCAACCCTCCATGTATCCTTTTCTCAATGCTATAGTTTCAATTGAGCTTGTGATGAATATCAATTTCAAGATATTCCTATGAAGGAACTTCCTCCAATGTATTATTGTCATAAATAAAGCTTAGTATGTGATCCTTTTGGATTTAATTATCATAACCTTTGTTTTGTCAATGTTCACAATCATACCCATACTATAGAATAATTCCTTGAGAATTATTAGTTGCTTACCAATGTCATAGGGACTTTTCTCAATAAGAAAAATATCATCGACATAAAGAAGAAGGATGATGACTATACTAGCGTGAGTCAGGCTAATACAACCTAAATCATCCAAACTATCTTCTAACTTGTCAATGTAGATGTCAAAAAGGGTAGGGGACATGGGACAACCTTGCTTGAATCCTATATCATAGTCAATTTCTTTTGACCATCCCTTACTGACCCTAAACTTGGAAATAATTTTTTCATATAACCTTATTGCAACAACTCTCAACTTGAAAGGGAATTTTAGCTCTTCGAACCTATTACAAAGGTTAGTATTAGGCGCCATGTAAAAATATTTTCTAAAACAAATGAAACAACAAAGGAGATTGGTTTTATCATTGCAGCACTCCTCTACAATGATCATAAGTGTAACAAGGTGATCCACATTTGAATGGTAGTCTCTAAACCAGGCATATTCTTTATCTATTTTTCCATGGCTTTCTAGACATATAAGTTTGTCTTTTTTTCCAAAATACTTCCATATAAATTAGCTAAAATGAGGTTAATCATAATGGTCCTATAATTAGAGGTATTTATTTTATCCCCACTTTTAAAAATATGCACAATGAGGCTTTAAGTACAAGGTTTTTGGAAGCTTTGCATAACAACTAAATTGAAGACCTTATTATGTGAGGGATTAGGATAGGCCCTCCAATTTTTAATATTTCAGCTTGGTAGCCTTCAATGTCCTTAGTGTTTCCTTTTGTGTGTCACTTAACTCCAAACTTAATGCCTTCTATAGAAAAAAAATCATCCTCTATAGAAATGTTTGGAATGTTTTTCATGACAAGAAGTGATCCATAAATATTTTAAAGGTAGAAATTCCAATCCTTCAAGGGAATCATATTATTTTCTTTATTCTTATGAGTTAGAATTTTCCTCCAAAGTTTCTTAGGATCTATCTTAGATAGGCACAACAACTTATCTTTCTTTCCATTTATGTAGTATTTTTTTTTGTTAATTAAGGCTTTGTATCTTTTTTTCTTATCATATTTTAAAGACTCATTGGAAGCATCCCTAATGGATTTTCTAGCAATTTTACATTTGTTATTGTACCAAAGGTTAGTTATACTATTTTTTTTTTTACATAGCACCTCAATAGATAATTTGTTAATGGAGGTAGAGAGGATTGTTGTAAAATTATGAAAGAGGTCTTCAATATTTTTCTTATAAGATATGAGATTTAAATCACTATTTAAGTCTTTTTGAGAAAAGATCAACTTTCTGCTTGTCAAAAAGTAAGTTCTCTTCAATGAAGTTTTTGTGCATGGAAAAGTTTAGAGTCAGGGTTAAAGGTATATGATTAGAGTTAGGCTCGTGGTCATCTAAAAGATCAAAAATTACTATTTGGTTGTATACATGGATATCTAATATCACATAATCCATGACACTGATACCCGATGCATGGATACAAATCAACTCGTTAGATTTCAGCCACTATATTAGACCATTGCAAATTATTAGATCTTGTTAACTACAAATATTGATTAGACCAGTACCAAACAAATTCTCAATCAGGTCATCAAATTTTATTTGTATCTGTTAGCTAAAACAAGGTCCTTGTCTATCCATAGAGGATTAGGGTTGTGTTGGCAACCACCAATTCTGTCGAATTTTATCATAATTTAAAATCATCGCAAAGAGATAAAACTCTTTATGTAGCTACCACCTCCTTACATTTATAAATGATTATTTCTTTTGATTTCAAGGCAATTATTGGGTTGAACTTATCTTACTAAGTTTTTCGTTTGCATTTTTGTTTGTTAAAATTCATGACTGTAAGCATGAATTTAAATAAAAACTTGGTTTGAAATTTCATATATTTTACCTTAGAGATTTCGTTTTGAAGACACCTATATGTGGCTAAAATCTCAAAGTCTTATGAATTTATTGATCGATCCATCATCAAAATCTTGGGGTATTATGGGTATCGTGACTTCATTGGTTCTATAGTCGATTCTTGGTTTAATTTGTGAATTGTTTGAATCCAATAAAATGTTGGTTTAACATTTGATATAGTTCTCATAAACTCAACAGTCATATCAACATTCATGTAAATTGGTATAGGCATGTTGTACCTACATTTTCAATCCACCTTGTTGTCCCAAAAATTAATGAGACCATTCATTATGCAAATTGGGGTTTTGTACTGTGGAATGTTTCGAACTCATCGTAGGTAATGTCTCATAGTTTTATGATCCATTTGGTTATCTTTCTCCCCAACTCTATTTTCCAATTTATGACAACCTCCAGACTTTGCAGTTTTCGTGCCTTTACAACTCACACAGACGTCTCTCTGCTCGTATGTTGGAAACCCAAAATTATCCCTGGTAATATCTGTTGTATCCTTTTCATAGTGACCATGGTTCTTTTGGTTTGGATTGAGTCGAATGACTATGAGTTTCTTTTTTTAAGAAAACCTGTAATTGCATACCTAAGATACGTTTTTGCGGGAAGGGTTTTGAGCAAACGATTATGAATTTGGAAAAGTGATTTAAAACCCATTTCGGAAATGGGGTCATTTACCTTCCAAGTGGGAAGTTTTTTTAGAAACCACATAGTTCAGAGATACATCTCGTTCTTTGGAGGGAAAGTTTTCAGATTTTCTTTTGCGACCAAGGTAAGCGTTTTTGTTTTTATTTATTTTGCTCAGAGATTCAATCTTGTTATTGGTTTTGTTGGGTTCCAAGTTATATATGTCTTTCTTTTGTTGATGAGTCTATATAAAATGTCAAAACGATATAAGAGATCACAACATGAATTCCCTTTCAAGTCTGTTTCACCACAGACTCATTAAAATCTTGTTGGTTTATCACCTGCCATCAATTGGTGATAGTTGGGAGGGTTTTCTGAACCGAAATGGCTTCACCTAGGACAACGATACAGTCATCCCTCATCTAATTGCAAACCTTGGACAGACTAGTGACCGAAAGCCAGGTCTTGAATTCACTTGATAGCCCCGAATTTAATGAACCAGCTTCTATTGTTGATGAAACCCATGTGAATAAGAAATTACCCTGTAGGTTTTCACCCAGAAGATCTTTGGAACAAATAATTAATTAATTAAAATGGAAAGTTGCTTCTATGCCTATGAACGAATCTAATCCGAACAATAATGATAAACCTATTATAAAGAAAATTCGTAAGGGTAAGAGGGCTGGGAATATAATGATTAAGAACACAACCAGTTTCAAAGTCATTATAAATTTCGAACTTTCAAATCCATCTTTGGCTAATTTCTAATGGTAAAACGATTTTTATTTTATTTTATTCAATTCTGTTATGAAAAATTGAAATAGGTAGATTTAATTTTTGATTCAATTTGCTAAAAACAAGACTAGCTACAGAATCTATGATTCTATAGCCAGTCTCTTTTGAATACTAATTAGTAATTGTTTTTCTGAATATCAAATCGATTTTTTCTATTTACAGGAAATGGAAGATTATGTTGTTGATTGCATGGAGCAAACACTTTGAATCATACACTCAAATATTCAGTAGTTTCTATTTTTTTTATGTTTATAAAACTTTGTCTTATTTAGACAAAACCAACTCATCCATGAGTGGTTACTATTTTCACTATTTTTGTAATATTATCTAATTTTTGTGGATTCGAATCTATCTCGTACGATATGAGCATTTGAATCCTGAACTAGTTTAAATAATGTTCACTCATGGTAGTGAAGACATCTTCGATTTGGACAAATTATGGACACATAACTTTAAAGACTAAATGGACAAGATGCTCACTCCTTGTCTTTAGACCAACATGGCGCTTACCCATTGTGTTTTGCCTTTTATATTATGGAATGTTATTACGTTTATACAAATTTAGTCTAATGATCATCTGATATTTCATATTATTCATCACTTCAATTATGTTTGTAATTTGTTGTTCATATAGTACATCTATGATCAATATTTCATTTAAATATCATGGATTTATGCTAGATATTGGATGATGTATTACATGAATGCTCTGTATTAATGTTTTTGTTATTATGAGTTTTCATCATTATAAGATCATCAGATCTGTATATTCATGTGTTTATTGTTATATTCTTGTTCCAAAACACCTTTGAGTTGGTTCTAGGAGTGTTAGCACCATCCTATTACAGGTTTCCCTCATAGGAAGGACAACTAGGAGTTTGAATTGCGTAGGGACATAAACTCATTACCTGTAGGTTAGTTTACTCGAATTTTCTTTTAATCAAAATATTCACAAATGAAATAGGAGCAGTTTGAACTAGCTTTGTTTGTTTACCCATTCTTATTTAAAATGTGTTTTACTAGTATTCTTTAGTACTTTATATTTTAAATATTAAACAAAAAATACAAAATGTATGTGATTTCTTTATCTACTTCATAAACAATTTCAAAAAAACATCGATTTTGCAAGACATCCAACAAAACTTGCAAATTGTAAATACCATGTTCATAATCACGTGCTCATATTCACGTTTTTGTTTTAACACTTGTAAATAATTAAATTTATTTTCATAGTATCGTAGTTTCTTTTAGATTAGTTTCCTTTATTTTGTTATTTTAGGGTTTTAGTTGGCCAACGGAACCATTAAACCCGTCACGTCATTTCATTCCAAACGGTTTGGGTTATTTAGACAACCCTGGTCTGAATCTGACCTTCCAGTTGATGGTGTGTCACTTACGCCCGTTAAAAAATGGTGCTAGGAGGGTCGAGGTCATTTTAATGATTAAATGTTTCACCCCTCAGCCTTCCATAATTCCAGATTTATAAATCCTTCTTCTGTGTCATCTTATAATGCACTACAAGGTAGGTTAGATGACAAGCTAACTATTTGGAGTCAATTTCTTCAAATTCTTATTTTTTCATGGCTCCTGCCCAAATCACAGTGTTGGAATATGCTTTCAATGTCTCATTACTAGTTATTCCCAACAAGACAACTGATCTCTTTTCAGAACTCACCTTTGATGATGAAGGGAACACGTCTGCAATAGACCATATTTCTAAAAAAAAGTATAAATGTTTAAGACATAATATCATTGATCCTAATGTTACATGAAGATTGTTCGCTCTCACTTTTTGTGGTTGGGTTAAATATTGGTTTGAATATTTTCTGGCTAATTCAATTCATTCTTTGTCTGAGTTTGTAATTGAGTTTTTATCAGATTTTAACAATTATGATTATGATGAATTAAGTGAAGAATTAAGTTGCTTAAGGAAAGATAATGGTGGATCATTCAATGATTTTGCAATTAGGTTCATACATGTTTGTACTAGATTCCCTTTGAAATAAACGTTGCTTATTAATGAATGGTTTGAATATCTCGTTTCTCTCTCATACAAGAAAAATCAATTAATTGTTAACCAATCTAAATTGACCACTAATACTCAATCTCAAGATGGCTCAAATTTTGATGTTGATCTTGAAGATTTTGAAGCACCACAATTTTTGTCAACTACTTTCATTTTGGCAAATCATGAGGAACATCATCTTTTACAAAATGCAATTGTCACCTCTATTCATTCTTTTCCAGCAATGTCTCCTCCTATCGAAGAAGGAACCTTGACTTTAAAAGATGACAGTTGTCGCACTCTCATAGATTTTATAATTTTTTCTAAAGTAAAAGAGGTCAAATTTGAAGTTCATAATCATGTGGACGATAAACCTTCCTCTAATTTAGTTATACAGGTCTATGATCAATCAGTAGGAGACAAAATCCTTAGTCAGACTATTAATCAACTTTCTATCTCTAGTGATTTTCTCTCAAATTTACCCTTACACAATGAACTAAATTGTCTCTTAGAAACTGTCTCATACTATTTAAAAGAGAATACAACAGAGGTTGATCAGTTTATACAAAGAGAGGGAACACAACCAGATTTCAAAACGCATATAGCTATCATTTCAAGAGATGCATTTTGTCTCCTCAATTCTTCTACATATTATTCCTTGTACCTTGATCATTTTTATCCTAATGTTGTGCAATTGGGTGTTCCATATTATCTTGGAGAGAATTCAACATTATATAATCAGGTACAAATGAATAGAGATTACCGAATATAAGATAAACAGAAAAATAATTATGCCCATGAACATATTAATTTTTATCAATTATCCATGGGTAAATCATGAAATGATTTGAAAGAGTCTCAAATTGCATCTTCCATTGATTCATCTCAATTTGTGTTTAAAGAAGGATCTAAGTCTTTCCATGATCAATTATTTGAGGTTGGAAAGTATAATTGGCCAAATATTATTATCAATGATGATTATTCAAAAATGTCGGTTGTTCCATTTAGTCCACCTCAAATAGTTAATCTTGAAGTATTTAAGCTCAATGGAAAGTTTCAAGAGAATGAGACACTTCTTTTTCGATCGAGAATCACGATAAGTTCTCACCATCTTGATCCCACCTTTTTACAAGATTATTTCCTTGATAGTCTAATACTTTATTCTCATCAGGAATATTTTCCATATATGAATTATTTCAAACAATCCCATGTTAGTAATTGCATGTATTATGATAGGATTGCAGATTGGTTGGAGTATTCATATCTCAAAAAGTTTCCATGGAATGGTAAGATTATCTTCACTTTATTTAGAGATCAAGGAGTTAACTTTGACACACTCATTTTATATCCTTCAGATGGAGAAAATATGGAAGGAAAGGAAAATTTTTGGGAGGATGGGGCACTTTGGTCTAGGTTGATGGTTATGTCACGTCCCGATAAATCTCACAGGCTTCACAATCTCATTTTTTCATATTTCTGTGACCCATATAATAACAAAATTGCAGAATGGCAAGAGGATTCATACAAAAACAATGTTCAAGGGAATGCACTCATATTAATAAGGATTTTTCTCTTTTTCTTTTAGTCTCTCTCAAGAGATATTTCGTTTGATGATTTCAAATCCACATTCTTGTGAATATTTTTAATTTCTTTTTTTGTTTTTGATTTTGGTTCTTTTCATTTTGCTTGATTTTGATTTGTTTTCTGAATAATCATGTCTGAATCACCATTTCATTTGTTGAAGGGAATTATAAATCTTATTCTTTAGCAGCAATTAATAACATTTCAAGCACCCAAGCAGTAAGTGCTAAAACTCAGATCAACAGAGGGAAGTTTATGTTCAAACTTTTTTTTTGGTTTCTCATTAAAATCATAGGAAGACACGATTATACTTAACAAACTTCTAACGCTGCCCTTGTTTTAATGAGAACAACGCAGTGTGCTTCCCCATCCTATAGAAGATTTCTTAACAGAAATCTAACTGTCCAAATCATGATGGAAGTCATCAAAACATAAAAATAATTTGTAAATGATCAAACTTTCCATTCCAAACTATGATATTTTCAGTATCACCTCGTTCTTTTTAATATCAGGAAGTTTTTGGAAACTATAAAGAAATTCTAGAGAGTAGAAAGAACTACCATGTGTGGTAAGTGATTTCAAACATGTCGGGACACTAAACAGGTTTGCTGGAAGTGGGTAAATGCATGCATGATACCAAGGCAACTTCATTGGGGTCATATTTCCACATCTTGAGCAAATGAAATTGTTGAAGTTCTAAACAACAACCAAACAAGAAGTTATTGTATATGTAGCATGAAAAAACAAAATCGCCCACAACAAGAGCTAGAGATAACTTTTTTAAAACCAGAGAAAAACAACAGAGAGTGGTGCTCCTATTCGAATGAGAGGGTCTTGAAGTCTAAATGAATACTTATTGTGATTTAGTCTCTAGCAAATTGTTTGACCTTATTGGGACTAGAGGAGCTTATAAAAGTATAACTATTGGGATTAAGTTTATCTTTGACTCGTTTTATAATAATGGACCATATTTCACTCTAAAGAATAATGACATATAATGACAGGATTGTTCTAATATCTATTTATATAAAAGTTCCTTTTGGAAAGTTAAAAAGGATAATTATTGTGATTAATGTTTTTTATATAATATTAGGGTTATATTTATATAACAATTAAGTTTTAAATTTAAAAAAAAAAAATAATTATTCTCAATAAATTTATTTTTATTTTATTATATTTTAAGAAAAAAAATAATCATCTAAAAATATAACATTAATAATTAAAAAGATAAAATATAAATATGGAATTTTCAAATCTATTAATAATTATTATTTTTTATTTTTTATATATTTTCATTTTTTTTTAAATCAAACAATGTTAATAAAATTTTATATATATATAAACTTATCACATGCATTATCAAATCTATTAATAATTAATATTTTTCATCTTTGACTCACCTTGTCACATTAAATAAATAAATAAATTACAAATACCAAGTTTATATACATTTATATATTAAAACTTATCACATGCCTTCTCACAAAGTCGTCTTTAACCTATTCTTTGTTATTTTGTAATTAATAAACTATTTTACCCTTATACTTATGTGTAAGAACATGCAACATTTTTAACATAATCCATCTATAAACCTTCTAGAGCATATGCAACACCCTTTTAAAAAATCTACATAGTTTCCAACAAAATTGGTTCTCAATTGTGTGGATACTTCCGTGTTAAATTTGTTTTGTATATTATATATTTAATTACCCTTAAGCATATGCAACACCCTTTTCAAAAATCTAGATAGTCTCTAACAAAATTGGTTCTCAATTGTGTAAATATCCGTGTTAAATTTGATTTGTATATTATATAGTTAATTACCCTTAAACATTAGTTATCATCACATGTCTTCCCTTCTAATATACTTTTTCCTCATAAAATTTAGGACATATGCAACGTTCTCTTCAAATAATTTCTAATAAAATTGGCAAGTCTTTTTTTATACTCTATGTGAAATTACTTAATACATTATAAAACTATTTAGCCTTAAACATAAGTTGTCAAGGCACAAAATCTTTTTTAACATAAATATTCTTCACAAAATTTTATATAATTTCTTATAAAATTGGTTTTCTTAAATAAAAAATTTCTACATAGTTTTTAACAAAATTGGTTGTCTCCTACTTTTATATGAATACTTCATATAAAATTTCTTGATACATTTTCATGTAATGTATTTACATTTCAAAATAAATTGACCTTAATCATAATATATAAAACACTTATAAACTGATCATGTTTTATTGAGAAGGTTCAAAATATATGCAAGATCCCTTAAGTTCCATAAAAAATAAATATTTTCAGATAAAATTTCTTGATAATGTATTGTATTTACATTTCAAAATAAATTGACCTTAATCATAATATATAAAACACTTATAAACTCATCATCTTTTATTGGGAAGGTTCAAAATATATGCAAGATCGCTTAAGTTCCATAAAAATTAAATATTTTCTATAAGACTAAAGACAAACATAAATTTGATGATAAAAATGGAAAAATAAGGGTTTGAGACTCAAGCCAAGCTAGGGTTTGACAGTCGTGGCCACAACAGAGAGAAGCATGAGAACCAAAGGGGGGGGTAAGGGGACCCGCTCATAGAAGCAAGTAGTGGTGGACAGAGGGAAAGGGCCAAAAGGTGTAGTGTTCAAGGCACCAACAACAAGAACCTCGGGATCAAACCCAAGGAAACGACAAGAAAGAAATCAGGACAAAAATGAGAGCACGGAAGAAAAATTCAAGAAAAATCAAAGTGAGGCGCAAGAGACCGCGAAGGCCAACGGGACAGAAGGGCGCAACCCATTCAAGACCAAAACATCAATGATACCCAAGGTGATACTAGAGGACCCACAAATGCAACTCTATAGGGACCAGATGAAGACACATGCGCTCATATGCAAGTTCATGGGGTTATGGCCCACAAAGAGAAATCTGTTCAACTAGATCAAATATCACTAGAAGCCAAATGGAGAAGTGGAGCTCCACCTGGGCTCGAAAGGTTTCTTCACAGCAGTCTTGATGAATTTGGAGGACAAGGATAAAGTCTTCGAGGGAGGTCCATACTTCCACGCCTCAGCTGGACTGTACATGCAACCCTGGAAAGAAAACTTCTCCCTAGAAAAAGAGACGTTCAAAAAGGTACCGGTCTGGCTAAGATTCTATTCATTACCCTTAGACTGCTAGTTTCCTTCCACTTTTGAAGCAATAGGATACAAACTGGCGAAATATGTGAAGACCTCAGAAGCCACCCTAAAAGGAAGATACAGATTGTACGCAAGAATCTGCATAGAGATGGACACCATAAGTCTGGAATTCAGGGATGAAGAATGGATCCAAAACATAGATTATGAACAGATCCCCTTTCGATGCAGAAGATGCACGACCACCTGATCAGAGAATGCCCTCTTAATAAAAAGTAGGAAGTGAAAAACCCTAAAACAGAACAGGATGAGGAAGGGTTTATAACACTAAACTCCAAAAACAAAGCAAATAAAAAGTGGAATAAAACCTCAACAGGAAATAACCAAGAGACCCGGAAAAACTTGGACGGAAGGGACCAAACAAATAAAGGGGCAGAAGATGAAAATGACTTGGTAAAATCTCAAGAGGTCAAATAACAAGCAACAAAAGAGCCTATCGACTGGCTAAGTAACAAGACGACACAGGGGATTT
>JZKD02S1557442.1:93300-107976 GCA_000966675.3 Picea glauca | reverse complement strand
AAGAGGGAATTGGTGTAAGAAATCCCCATTGATGGTATTAACAGTAACTATGAAGTGCATTAAACATGTGAACAAGTTCTTCAATCAAGGAATAGATACAACGAGCCATGCTTATTGTTTCCAGGATCTGTTTGTATAATAGAAGCATCGAAAAGCTACAATAAAATAAATTTTGGGATGTTTAAGTAAAGTTATTGTACTGTTATCTTCACTACAAGTATAACAACAACGAATTTGAATTTTAATTTCGTCTCATTGGTATGATAGTTCCATTGTACTTCGCATAATATATATTCTTTTATTTCAAATTATTCCAGGAGATTAATTTTGCTAAGTTCATCGATCAAGGAAAAGTGCTAAAAATGAGATGAAGGGGAATTTGTTTGCTAATTTGTATATCATGGAAGTCGGGGTGTTGTTTGCAGGTGGCGAAACAATAGAAACACAATGTTGAACCCACATATCCGGTAACTCGCCTATCTGAGAACCCGCAATCCAAAAATTTTGTTCAATATAAACCGGGGAAGTGGTTGGTCAGGATGGTGATATAAAGTAAGTGGAAATGTGAAGACGTGAATCCACCAACTCCCACACCTAGACATTTTCTGAAAAATGAGTAAGTAACTAGAAATGGAAAGCTAAGGGTAAAAAGAAAGGGGATGGAAATTTTTGAAAGCGGGAATTGGTGTAAGAAAGCCCCATTGATGGTCTTAACAATAACTATGAAGTGAATTAAACATGTGAACAGGTTCTTCAATCAAGGAATAGATACAACGAGCGATGCCTATAGTTTCCATGATCTATTTGTATAAGAGAAGCGTCGAAAAGATACAATAAAATCAATTTTGGGATGTGTAAGTAAATTTATTGTATTGTCAGCTTCACCGCAAGTATAACAATGATTAATTTTAATTTTAATGTCCTCTCGTTGATATGACGGTTCCATTGGAATTCACATAGTATATATTCTTTTATTTCAAATTATTCCAAGAGATTAATTTTACTAAGTTCATCGATCAAGGAAAAGTGCTAAAATTGAGATAAAGGGGAATTTGATTGCTAATTTGTAGATCGTGGAAGTTTGAGTGCTGCTTGTAGGCGACGGAACAATGGAAACGCAATGTTGAACCCGCCTATTTGGGAACCTGCGATCCAAAAATTTTGTTCAATATGAAACGGGGAAGCGATTGGTCGAGATGGTGATATAAAAGTAAGTGGAAATATGAAGACATGAATCTGCCAATTCCCGTACCTAGACATTTTCTGAAAAAAGAGTAAGCAACTAGAAAGGGAAAGCAATGGGCAAAAAGAAAGGGGATGGCAATTTTCAGAAGTGGGAATTGGTGTAAGAAATCTCCATTGATGGTCTTAATAGTAACTATGAAGTACACTAAACATGTGAATAGGTTCTTCAATCAAGGAATAGATACAAGGAACCATGCTTATAGTTTCCAGGATCTCTTTGTATAAGAGAAGCGTCGAAAAGCTACAAGAAAATCAATTTTGGGATGTCTAAGTAAATTTATTGTACTGGCATCTTCACCACAAGTATAACAACGAAAAATTTGAATTTTAATGTCCTCTCGTTGATATGATAGTTCCATTGGACTTCGCATAGTATATATTCTTTTATTTCAAATTATTCTAGGAGATTAATTTTCCTAAGTTCATCAATCAAGGAAAAGTGCTAAAACGATCCACATACTACATTTGCATCACAGAGCTTATATTAAAGGGAAAATCATGTCCTTTGTAGTCTTTAAGATCATAGAAAAAATGCAAAGATCCTGAATGTATTATTAATTTTCCAGAACGAAGCATACAACCAGGAACCAAGTAAATACCAAATGTATTGAAAGTTGAGGCAGAAGGCAACGCATGAACAAAGAAGGCGTCAAGCAAGATCCCACAAGGTTTCATAGAGAAATACACATCGACCTTTGCATCAAACAATTTGATATATAAAAAAAACACATCATGGCATTTGTTTTCTCTTACATCCAGTATATGTTTCCACGAGAAAATAAGTGGGGCCATGGGATATGAACAAAAGTCTGCCAAACACAAGACAACACAAAACCAACAAAGCTTCACCACTGTACACTAGCTATAACTAGACCTTAAAATGGGGGACAAGAAAGTTGTCGATTACTATTTTACCATCAAGAAATATCACTATGGACATTTTCTTCTGATAGTTCCATGGTCTATCACTACCAATTTTAACAATGCCAAATTTCCAATATTATTGGAAATTCCTTATGATTCTGCCCAGAGGAGAAAGCTATTTCGACAGTTCAAAGGATGGGCCCCATTTATTTACAGTTGGATACTTTTTATGGGGTTTTCTCTCATGCTTCCCATTTCTGGATTGAACAATCTTATGCTTGTGTACATCACCAAAAACCGCACCTGCCTATATGAATTCCAATGCCCGAACTCCCCAATCTCTATAGCGAGATCTGAAAATCTCAAGCTCATGTTTAAATCCATGTCGATTCCTTTTTCTTCAATTAGGGCATCGAGAAAATGCAGATACCATACCATAAATGTATAGTCGGAGAACAATTTTTTTTTATTCGGGCACCCAAAAAAATGCAGAAATCCTGCCATGGCTATATAGCTGGAAAACAATTGTCCAATTTGGGCACCCAAAAAACGTGCAGACTCCTGCATTAAAGCCACAACCAACCACCATTTTTTTTTTTTGCACATCACAACAAATATGCAAAATTCTTACTGGGAGATGCAAAAAAACATCAAAATAACAACATCGATTGCATTTGTAATTATATTATACTTGTTGTTTCAATTGCACAAGAAGAGACCAAATCTCTGGAAAGAGAATTTTACAGCTATAGATGTCAAATCTGAAGAACTTGAGTCCAACGAACATTCATCTTAGTGTTGAAGGAAAATTACAGACACACATGAGATATTTTTATTTGTTGCCAAAGCTTGATATATATATATATATATATATATATATATATTCCAGCCAATATGCAATATTGCATTTTCCTCATTTAAGGTAAATTTGTTATGTATCTGAAAGTCACGCAACATGCAGACATTATTTTCCTTTCTCTGTAGGTATGCTTCATATGACAATTCTGCTAACCCAAGAAGCACATCTTGCAACAGAGGTTGTCTAATTGTGCAATACACCTTTTTGTTTCCCACAGTTCAGATGGTAGCATTGAGGCAATGTCTATATATGTATGAACATTTGTTACTGCATCGCAGACAATCAATTGTATCATCACTTATGAAAGTAGAAGCAGAAGCATGAGAGTTTCATTTCGCACATACAGGCTCAAAGGGGGTCGAGTACACATTCATTGCAACCAAAACACCTTCAACCTAGAAACATGCGCATAGAAATTAATATATTGAACAATATAATATACAACTACACCAAAAATAAAAATAAAAAAAAATTGGTGAAGGCTATTTTTATGAGCAAAGTGAGGATGAATCTGTAGATGTATACGCACAATAGTTGTAGAGATAATTAGTTTCTTGAGATCCTCTACTATGTCTGCTCATAATTATGTTACAAATGTTGCTTGGGTTGTGCGAAAGATCATTTCTTTAACATCTTTTTTCTTTGTTATATTTTTGAAGAGCATAAGTGGAAATTGGCCTTTATGCAATTGTTGTTCCATTGATGAAGACAAATTTGAATAGGTATCAAACAATTGCAGTTGCAACATGGAACAGTGAAATATTTGTGTAACATAACCGAGATACATGGACATGCAAAAGTAAAGGACAAAACTAGATATGGAGAATAGTACCATTGCCTTGTCATTGTCTGACTCTCCATATTTTATATGGAGAATGTGTTGCAAGCCAATTTTTCTTGCGAGTGTGACAATTGCGCCAATGGTTTTGATTGGGTAAATGTCGTTGCTCTGTGCAAGTTGGTTGATAGTTTCATCCGAGACGAAATGATATTCTGAACAAATAGCGAGAATTTTTTCCACAATACTTGTTTCGTTGAGCGATATAATCCGATCACAATTACCACAGTCATATGCTATTTTGGGAAATATATTAAAATTTGTAATGGATATCCCATTACTTGGAAATATCTTTTTTTCATGTTTCTGAACAAGTTGTGTAGGAATAGTCGGTGTGACTGTCATCAGGGCCTTCTTATCTATCATGTCATCATGCATAATGGATCTAGTTTTGTTTTCCTTGTCCAAGTAGGTGTTATAGATGACCATTATGTACCCTATGAACACTTTTCCAGTTCAGTGGTTGTTCAAGCCCTCTATTGATAGTATTTTGGGTGTTACAAGTTTAGACCTTGCGACAATTTTTTAATAGAAAAATTAATGTGAATGGTAGTGTGCATTATTTTTTTGTTTTCTTTTTTCCCTGGCATAAATGTATAAGTAGACACACATCTTGGATGAACTATGGATGTAGAGTTTTGCAACCAGACCTCTTAGTCTGCGAAACCTGCGCTATGTTCGATGTCTCACTTGCACTTGTTGATACTTCTTGTGAACTGCAAAGTATTACAGATGACATCATCATATTCACCATGCCATAGATGAATAAATAGATGAGGATATTTTTTTTGTAAACATATGAGGAACATAATGTATGCATATTTACCTTTGGCATTGTCGGTCTAGTGATGTTTGGGATGATTGACTGCTCATGGCCATGTCACTAGTCCAACTTTTTCTGATGCAAGCATGTGTAGATGAACATCAGAAGGACTAAACAAGCATATTCCTTGTATATTGTCCATAATTGTTCTTAATGTCACATGCAGGTTTGAAGGAGATGGAATATGAAATATGGTGTCAAGGGATACTCAGGAAACATGAGGACCTGAGGGTCAAATTGTATGCCTTGGATTTTTTGACTGAAAAAAATGTGTAACACTAAATAAGGCGTGATGGTGGGGCACGATGACCGATATGTATATCGCGGAACCTTTGAATCCAGAGGCGCAATCTTGAACCCACCATCCTGACACCCACAATTGACAAAGTGGGTAAGTATGGAATAAGGTAGAAGCATGACCATAAATTTGAACCCGTGAGTCCTCCAACCCACGCACCAAGGCATTTTCGGAAAGACGACTAAGCAAAGAAATCAAAAAGCAAAAGAGATAATAGAAAATGGAAAAATTAGAAATGGGGAGGGCACAAAGGCTCATTATTTCCAAATCATTGTTTTCTAGTCCAATATTATATGCCCCCACCCATTTTGTATGTTTAATTTACTAGCACAGTTGGTATACCTTTTTGAAGATTGTACCACATACCCCTTTGTTGTTGCATATAAGAATTCATCTTCCTGCCCAACCAATCTGTTCATCCAAGGTAGCAACGCCGAACATACAATGGACATGAAGGAAAGTTAGTATGCAGAAAGACATGTACAAGAAAAAAATACAGTTCTATCTATTTCAATGTAGCAACAAAGAGAATACGATTCACATGAGAATAAGAATAAATATACATAGTATATATATACAGTAAAAAAGGTGCAAAGTAGTAGAACAAGTATAACAAATACACAGACAATAAATGAAATACTAAACAGTGGAATATGAAATAAGAGTACATGTATGCACCTATGTGACTCCTCCTCTACATTCGCACCAAAGAGTCCATTGTCCTCTCTAGCCACTTTGTTTGTTTAAATGTAGCAATGCAGGAAAAATACAATGGACATGAAGGAAGTTAGTATGCATGAAGACATGTAATGAAGATAAGTTATTATGTAGGAAGGTACACAATATCTACATACAATAAACTAGGTGAACACATATATAGACAATAAATGAAATACAAAACATCGTAATATGAAATAACATTACAAGCATGTACCTTTGTATCTCCTCTTCCAATGTTGCAGTTAAGACTCCTTCATTTTCTCCATCTATTTTGTTTGTTTGAATGTGGGAACGCACAAAATACAATGAACATGAATGGAAGCTGATATGTAGCAGAGAACAAGTAATATGTACATACAATAAATGAGAATCAATGAATAGAATGAAATATAGTTGGAAACATGAACCTTTGCTTTTCTCCATCCATGGTTGTATATATATAAAGTTTTTACCTCTCCAAAATAAATTACAAGCCACAAAATATTAAGAAATTGCATGGCCATAGCTAAATGATTTTAGTTTTTTGTGGCAAAGTATCCAGATATGATTCCAAACATGGAAACATAATTTTGCAGAATCTTTGGTGTACATATCATATCTCAAGTACAAGAAAAATTGTATTGTGGTCACACCAGTCTATGTAGAGGATAAATAATTTGTATTGTGATATGGGCACATTTCACCATATATGGTTAATAAGTGCGTTTTGCACATGTAGTTGTCTAATTATTTTTTATGTCATTATTTTGTATCATGGAAACACTGAAGTATCAACAAAATTAGAATAAGCGAGCACGGAACAGGCACCAGATATCAACTTCTTCAGACATGGAAAACAACACAACTATAGGTCCACTGGCGGGTGCAGGATTTGAACACCGCAAAGCACCACCAAAAAAAAAAAAACTCCAATTGTCGGCCCAGGACCCCAACCCTGCAAAGCTGAAGTAAACAAAAGAAAACAACAAGCACCAAACCAACGAGAAAGCACGAACATGCCCAATTGCAGCTCGAGGGCCCCAAACTCATAAACTTGAGCCAAACAACAACAACCAACAACCGACAAACCAACAAACCATCAAACTAGTAAATAATAGATGTATCTCTAACGATTACCAAACTGCAACCGAAGCATAGAAGGAACTGAAAACATATGACAAGCATGCGAGTAGAAATAAGAAAACATTCTTACTTGCAAACTACAAACAATGAACAACAAAGAAGGAATAGAAAATGAAATTATGGCATGGAAACTTACTTTGAAATGATGAACGATAGAAGCACAGGTCGAATTGTGGGTGTAGCACCTAGACCCCGCAAAGTAAAAAAAAGAAAAATAGATGCAACTACAAATGCAGGACCCCAATCTTACAAAGTTGAACCAAACAACAATAAGCAACAACCGACTAACCAGCGAAGAAGAAGCACCCACCGAACCAATAAATAATGTATGTTTCTTCAACGATGACGAAATTGCATTCCAAGCCTAGAAGAAATATGAAACATACAATTCATATTCAACTGGTGGTGGACAACAATATTGTCCAAATTCACTGCAACATTGTATGAAAATTTCGAGGAAAAATGTACTCCGAGAAGCCTATTTAGGTAAACATTTAAGTTTGTCTAGTCGTCTAAGGGCCTCGCGGTATGCAAACATTTAAGTTGCCAGGCATGTTTCAGGACCTCGCGCCATGTAAACATTTAAGTTGTCAGGCCTATTCAAGCACCTCAAAAAAAGTGTCAATGATCTAAACCTTTGGTATGCAAACATTTCAATACAAATACAAAGGACTAATAATAATAGGAAAAATACATTAATAAATAAAAAAAAACATCCATTCTCAGAGCTTTCGGTTTGTAAACATTTCAGTAAAAATGTAATAAAAATTAAAAGGGAGCATCTAAGCTCAAAACTTTGGATATCTACACATTTACAACATTGGGAACAACGAAGCTGGCAAAAAGACCTCGAATATATTCTCCAATGAGACGATGAAATATAAGTTTTTGTTTTAAATAAAAAATAAGGTTTTTACTTCTATAGTACGAACAATACAGATGATGCAAAAATTTATAGTCAAATGAGAGTTTAATATGAAATCAACAAATTATTGATCGCTATAGTCCCCATGCTTAGAACTTTTGGTTTGTAAACATTTCAGTAAAAATGTAATAAAAATTAAAAGGGAGTGTCTAAGCTCAAAACTTTGGATATTTACACATTTACAACATTGGGAACAACGAAGATGGCAATAAGACCTCGAATATATTCTCCAATGAGATGATAACATATATATATATAATAATGTTTTTACTTCTATAGTATGAACAATCAATGAATTATCGATCGCTATAGTCCCTCTATGCCTTCGACAGTGACCAATAAGTCTATATTTTACCTTCATTCTAAGATGCCATCTTTGACTTGCATTCTAAAAGGCCATTATTGAAAAAGTTAAGGTTATATGATGCAAGATCCCCTTAGCTCCATAAAAGTGGATATTAACGTTTACTTGTCTTTAATTTTCAATTAGAGCTATCTATAATGCTTGAGTAAACATAGATCAAACATAAACCAATTGATCGTTTACTATAAAGTAGTATTAATTTTAATATCAAAGCTTTTCCATCTCATTTTCAATTCAATTTTTGTGCATAGTTTTTATATAGCTTTAAAAGATACTCTATTTTTTTGGATGGTCTTAATGCATGAGCTAATAATTGAAAATGTGCAAATGATACTTGGGAAAGAAATCAAATAAGAAAAAAAGAATATTAAATAGAGAAGGAAACAAAGATCAAAGAAAGCTAAATATTCTATGTTTTTAGTCTTTTTTAGTTTTTCATCACTAAATCTAGTAAATCAATCTTTACAAAAATTGGAATGTTGGAAGGATGAATTATTGTTTTAAATGGATAAATGAGTTCAACTTCCTCAAATATCCCTACTATTGTGCAATGTTAACATTTAAAATCTACAATTTCATCAATCCAAAATAATTCTTGCCAAATTTTAAGCCAAAAGTTTACCTCATCCTTCCTTTATTTTGAGTTGTTGAAAAAGAAACAAAAGAACAATTCATAACATGTTTAAACTACCTGTACTTTTCACCTATATAGTTTGTATATCCTTCTATTACATTCATATATATATATATATATATATATATATATATATATATTTATTTATTTAAAAAGTACAAGATTGTGTCATAAAAAGTTCCATTACTTTTATTGTGTCATAAAAAGTTCAAGTTTATTTTCATATTTACATATACACTAATTATGTAATTTTAATTTTGTTAATGCAGTATGCACTTAAAAGAATGTGATTTTTATTTTATAATAAAATGAAAATTGATATTTTTTTTTGTAAAATAAAAATTTACAAAAATATTTTTTACTTAAAAAATAAATTTATAAAATATCTATAACCATTTCTATATCACTCCTAAATGGGGTGCACCATTTGTTTTTCATGGCCACCACATGGTGGTGGCTAGTGGCATGAGGAAGGAAAATCGTGGAATGGGAGGGGGCATATAGTCCAACATGCCTGCATGCAAGATACTCCCTCTAAGATTGAAGAACAAGTAGACTTATTTAAAAGATTCAGACCGAGTTGATATTTTCTAGAAGATAGATGACTAAAGGGATCATTCTATTTTTGTTTCTTATCATTGATTTCCCTAGCCATATAATGGTATCTCCAAATTCCTTCAAGTCACTTATATAGAGGGAAGGAGACCGGAAGTAACTAAGGAAATTCAAAAACATTCATTAATGTTTTTTTAATTACTGTTTTAGATTTAGATTTAAATCCTTGCATAGAAGTATAGATTTTTATAAGAATTGTATTCACATTTTCTCAAATAATTTTATTAGTAAAAATAATTCCAATTAAATAATCTTATAAATAATTTTATTGGTAAAAATAAATTTAATTAAAAACCATAATATAATACAAAGTTGCTTTTCTAAATTTAAAAAATATATATATTATTTTCTCTAGTCTAAATTTTCTTCGGCCCCATCTTCAATAACCTTTTCAAGTAAACATAA
Source organism: Picea glauca (assembly GCA_000966675.3). Lineage (NCBI taxonomy): Eukaryota > Viridiplantae > Streptophyta > Pinopsida > Pinales > Pinaceae > Picea > Picea glauca. The sequence goes on along the minus strand of JZKD02S1557442.1, from coordinate 98,264 downwards.
ATACTTCTTAATATGTCATAGGCTATGTCTTAAGCCAAGAAGAAATTGCATATGCACATGAATAGTTCTATTGGTAACACTGAAAATCATGGTAAAGCACTTATATAAATCGATTGTCTCTTATTAAGACCAAAAAGCACTATCAACTCATATATTATCTCTTACTATCCTCCTTTATTCCATAACACTCAAAACTAATGGAAGAGCATTAGACAAAGATCTAATCTTCAGCAAAAAAATGAGTGGGGAGATCTAATGAGTGAAGGACTATATAGCAACAACTTCCACGTTATCCACCACTGGACCGCATACGGAGCTCAAGTCATCATTTCTCATGCTGTACACAGTACTCATGAACGCTATGCCTGTCTTTGGAGCATCAACAGTGAATGTGAATACTGAAGTAGTGAAGCCTCCCATCCCCTTAGATTCGTAACGAACCTCCCAGGTCTCCTTCCCAGCAAACGCCTTCACGATCATCAATCCTTTGCATGCATTCCCTGCATCTCCCACAGCAAAACTCAAGCGATAGGATTTTCCAGGGCGTGTCTTCACAGTTTGTGCGATGACACTTTCCATGCCAGAAAGAAGTTGCACGGCACCCCTGCCCTAGGGAACAATGAAATGGGCAGCGTCTAAGTATTGACGGGCCTAACGGACCTGACAATCCATCCAAGCAGAGCAGAAAACTTGCCCTCAACATTGGGCGGAAGAAGGACCCAGGTGGTGCCATCGATGGAGATGTAAGGACCCTCTTCAAAGTGTCCATTCTCCACCAAATTATCTGTACCCACAATAAAAAACAAAATGAGAATTCATCTCTATCAAACCATATTGTTAGAGAGAAATCTGAGAGGAAAATAAATATCAATAATAATAAGAATAATAAATTTTTAAGTTCAGAAAACAGTATGAGATCCCTTCTACTAAGTGATTTTACTGGTAAAGTCTACAGAAGTATATATACCCTATCTCTCTGGATTGAACTTGTGAACTCTGAATAAAGGTATACATACTCTACTCCTCTGTATTTGAAATTGTAAAACCTGAATAAAGGTATAAGTACTTAACCTTTCTATTTGAACTTGTAAGACCTAAATTTTACTCATCTTCCAAATACAAACTATAAATGTTTAGTTGAATGGTTTTTACCAATTTTTCAGACAATCTGCCATTTACTGGTTTTGAGAATCAATTTTGAAAAAACAAAGGGGAAAGCTAACTAAATGAAGAAATTTAACGGCTAAAAATACTCACCACCAACGACTTTAGGTCTAGAGAACTCTTTGATGACTACACCATCAATAAGTGGCCCACAATGGGTATTCTTGTGATCCACAGACGAATTTGCGAATATAACTTGCAGAACCCTAGAAGCAGCTCTGAATGCCCAAGTGTACCGATCCCAACCGTTACTACTGTAAATTGTATCGATGGGCACACGTCCAGAAAAAGGCGGAACTGAAATATTTAAAGTTTCTGACATCACAAAGGTCCTGGCCGTGCTGAATCTGAGGGAGTAAAATGATCCCTTTTGCACATGAATCCTGTGGCTTATCTTCACCTGGCTTCCGAGCCTTATGTTAAATATATTGTACCCTCAACAGTATGACCATACACTGCCAGTTGTACACTTTCTATTTTTGTCTTGCTTGAGCATATATAGCTCAACCATCTTACATTGTAATAATGTTCTAAGTTCTGTACTTTTTCTGTACTTCTTCATACATTTCAATATATTGTTCTATTCTCTCTGCATTTCTCTTTGCTTCACAATTTATCATGGTATCAGAGCTTCAGATGTAAGCCTCTTCACACAGTCCGGAGAGCAACTCGATCCTCACAGCGCAGAGCCTCACGGATCTTGAGAGCACGCGACACAGCCTTTTCACAAGGCTTGGAGAGTTGTTCATAATACTCTTTAAATATCGTCGTAAGAAGCTTGCAGAGGTTGCAGAGCGTACTTCGCTCGAAAGAACGAGGAAGCATAGAAAGCAGAAGAAGAAACTTTAAAGAAACCTGCACAGTTTTTCAAAGAACCATCAAAGATTGACGCAGAAGTTGCAGCAGAACGAAAAGATGTTTAAAGAACTTGCAGATTTCGCTCAAATTCATTAAAGATTCAGGCAGAAGGTAGAATCGTTTAAAGTTTTTGCGAAATTCACTCAAATCTGTCTGAGATTGTAGCAGATCATGAAGAAGTCGTGAAATTCTTTCAAATCTTTGAAAGATTCATAAATCCTTCTTCCACAAATGTAAAGAACGCGTCTCAGGTGCAAGAAACAACCACTGAGCCCATAAGATTCGTCCTGCAAACGAATCTGGAGCGGAAAACCAGTCCAAAAGGGACAAGGAGAGCGCGAAACAGGCGAAAGCATTTCAACCGTCAGATCTTGCACCGAGGCCCGACAACCGTTGGATCAATGAGAAAGTGCACGAGGTTTAACCCTCTAGAGCGCACAGGAGGACTTTTCACTTGAGAAATCCCAACGTCATCTTGAGCATCCATCAAGAGACACGTGGCGAGATCCTATTCCATCGCAAAATCGGGAATTGGGAGTTGGACGAGCAAAGGAAACTGCTCTCCAAAAACTCTGATACGCGATATCGCGAAATCCCAAGAAGACTTGTAAGTCGTCCATCTCAGAGGACAGGTGGCAGCTGATCAACGCACCGTCGGCATTTCGGCATTCGGGGTTTCAATTTTTCAAAGAAATTTGACATTGCAACTCGCGAAATCGCGATACGTGAAATCCCGATCAAATCTCAGTCGTTCATATCTCGTGGACATGTGGCAGACATCGAGGGCGCCGTCAGCGTATCGGCATTTGGAGTTTCAAGTTGACAGCAATTCGGAGCATCGCAAGTTGCGATATCCCGAGGAGGAATCAGGACCGTCCATCACTCCCGGACGCGTGGCGTAAATCCGGGGACTTGGGAAAAGTTCCGCCAAGGAAGGGCCATCGGCATATTGGGATTCAACGTTTCGCGATTCTTGAGGACAAGAAACTCAAGCACTTCAAAACTCCGAACTCCAAAATCCCGACAGGAGGTAAACTCCGTCGTGGGGCCCAGCTCACGTCATCTCATTAATTCGTGGGATCGGGATTCTCCACGGTGAAATCCCCGACGCAGATCTTAGTCGTCCATCTATTGAGGACACATGGCAGAGATCAAGACTTTCCGAAAATTTCCCGAAAGAAGAGTTCATCCGCATTCCGGGAATTGAAAAATCGCAGATCCTAACGACAAGACGTCCGGTGCATTTGAAGTTTAGACTTCGCGAGAAGAGATCAGGTTCGTCCATCAAAGGAGGATGCGTGTTACAGATCAAAGCCATCGGGAAAAGACTCGATAGGACAGCACCATCGGAAAATTGGAGATCGGGGAATCGAGGAGTCAGAAAACCTCGACATGAGAACTCGCGAAATCCCGATTCGCGATATCCCGATAAGTCCTGGACCGTCAGATCACACAAGATCTGGACCGTTGAATTGTCCAAAGGCGTCTTTCATGTTTTGGCATTTTGAAAGACAACAGAACGGGAAAAGCCCATAGCGCCTTAACATTCAAGCACGTGGTCACATTTTAAGGAGACCCAGGGCCAATTCAAGATCGATAACCTCCCATAGGCCATCGGCTAATCGACATTTTTGAGATCAGAGGTAAATACAAAGTTTTCCCTCTATTTTTTTTCTACACATTTTTTTTGAAACGGCATCATCTAGCAATCTATGCCCAACTCACGGCCTGATTCTTCTTGGTAAGAATTACGAATTTTGGTCTCTTCGAATGAGGTCGTTCTTGCAAGCACAAGAGTGTTGGGAACCAGTGGATCTCGGATATGTGGAACCAGATCGAGCCGCCCTCACTGCCATGACAAATGCGCTGAGAATTGCTCAGGCAACTCTGAGGACCAAAGAAAACAAAGCAAAGTTCTGGATTCAGAACTATGTGGATGATTTGATTTTCTCGAAAATCATAGGCGCTGGTACTTCCAAACAGGCCTGGGACATCCTCAAAACGTCCTACCAAGGAAATGACAGGGTAAAAATAGTTAAACTACAGTCCTTGTGGACACAATTTGAGACTCTCAGAATGACAGAGTCTGAAACTATAGATCAGTTCATGACCAGAGTCATGGGAATCGTGAACCAGATCAGACTGATTGGTGAAACCATCACTGATCAATGAATTGTTGAGAAAACTCTCAGAATTCTACCCAAGAAATTTGAAATGGTTGTAACAGCAATCCTTGAATCCAAGGACCTGTCAAGATTTTCAACAGATGAACTAATTGGTTCTCTAGTGACACATGAGACAAGACTACATCTCACAGATGAGTTAATCTCTAATGCCTTCCAAACTCAATTCTCATTCAGAAGAGGGAAAGGCAGAGGAAGAAGTAGAGGAAGAGGGAACAATCAAGTTAACCCTCATACCAGTGGAGGAAATAGACAACAATATCCAAATTAGAATTACCAAGGTCAAACAAATCAACAACAAAATCAACATCAGAATTTCGAGCCTCAAAGAGGCAGAGGGAGAAGATCAAATGACAAATTGAGCATACAATGCTATTACTGCAAAAAGTATGGGCACTATGAATCTGAATGCAGGAAGAAGCAGGCAGATCAACTCTCAGGCAGAGCACATGTGTCAAATAATATGGGAGACACCTCAAGAGGTATGTTTCTCTCATGCCACAAAACTGAACAACAACCTAAAGATATTTGGTTGCTGGATAGTGGATGCAACAATCACATGACAGGTAACAAAGAATTACTTTCATGCATTGATTCATCAATATCATCTGATATTACACTTGGAAATGATCATTTAGTCAAAATTCAAGGAAAAGGAACTGTTCCTATTCTTACTAAACAGAATGAAAAGAAAGACATATGTAATGTCTATCATGTTCCAGACTTGAAACATAACTTGTTAAGTGTAGGACAGCTCAT
>JZKD02S1557442.1:70548-88150 GCA_000966675.3 Picea glauca | reverse complement strand
ATGTAATCAACCCTAATCTAGAAGATCAAAATTATCTATCTGTTTTGCCAAGTGTAAAGAAAAAATAAGCATTGCTAAGATAAGAACAAATTCTCACTAGCTCCATAGTGAAACTTGGCGTTGGTCAATTCCTAAAACGCCATGGGATTAAAGAGTGTGTCACCTTTGTGACACTAAGAAGGTTGAAGATGAAAATCACTTTCTCTTAGATTGTCCATCCTATACTCATATTAGATCTCATTTTCAAAATATTTATCACACTACCAACCTTCCTAACCTCTTAACTCGACAAACAACAAAAGTATGGTGATCTTGGAAAGCTTCTCTTAATGCTTTTCGAGCACATAAACAAAATTCTAAAGAATCACTTACCCTCTTAAAGTCAGATAGACCAATTCGATCTTAGTGGACGTTAATCATCATCATCATCATAAAAAATAAGTTTTAAATGCTAAAAAAATAATTATTATTCTGAATAATTCTATTTTTATTTTATTATTTTTTAAGAACAGAAATAATCACTTAAAAATACAACATTAATAATTTAAAAAATAAAATATAAATATGAAATTTATAATTATTATTTTCCATTTTTTATTTATTTTCATTTTAAAAAATAAATAAATAAATGCTAAGAAAATAATAAGCCTATATATATCTATATATTAAAACTTATCACATGCATTATCAAATCTATTAATAACTAATATTTTTCATCTTTGACTAACCTTGTCACATTAAATAAAACAAATTCTACATGTTAAAGAAATAATAAAGCTATATATATTTATATATTAAAACTTATCACATGGTTGTTCCTAAGTCAACTTTGACCTATTCTTTGTTATTGTGTAATTAATAAACTACTTTACCCTTACATATTAGTTGTAAGAACATGCAAAATTTTTAACATAATCCATTTGTAAACTTTCTAGAGCATATACAATACTCTTTTCAACAATCTAGATAGTTTCCAACAAAATTGGTTCTCAAGTGTTAAATTTGTTTTGAATATTATATAGTTAATTACTTTTAAACCTTAGATATCATTACATGTCTCCCTTTCTAATATACTTTTTCCTCAAAAAATTTAGGACATATGCAACATTCTTTTCAAATAGTTTCTAATAAAATTGGCAAGTCTTTTTTGGGATACTCTATGTGAAATTACTTAATATATTATAAAACTATGTACCCTTAAACATAAGTTGTTAAGATGCAAAATCCTTTTTAACATAAATATTCTTCACAAAATTTTATATAATTTCTAATAAAATTGGTTTTCTTAAATAAAAAAATGTACACAGTTTTTAACAAAATTGGTTGTCTCCTATTTTTTATGAATATCTCATATAAAATTTCTTGATACACTTTCATGTAATGTATTTACATTTCAAAATAAATTAATCTTAATTATAATATATAAAACACTTATAAACTCATCATCTTTTATTAAGAAAATTCAAAATATATACAAGATCGCTTAAGTTACATAAAAATTAAATATTTTCTATAAAACTTAATACAAACATAAATCCATTTAACATTTACTTCAAATTAATATTATAATTTCATAATTTGTCCATCTCATACTCTATGCAATGTGTGGCATAATCCATGCAATTTATAGCATTATAGTTTCAATGCTTATCCATCTCATCTTCCATGCAATTTTTTCCAACTTAAATAAAGAAAAGTAACATATTATTTATCAACATTATTTTAAAATGCATTTCTCGTCATTTAGATTAGATGCATTGTGAACCATGTCTTTAAAGTGTGGCAACATCTCTAGATTCCTATAACGGCAATCTCTAATGCTTTGAAATGAACCAAAATAAAACCTTATACAGAAAGGTCTTCATATGAATATAACGGCAATCTCTAATGCTTTGAAATGAACCAAAATAAAACCTTATACAGAAAGGTCTTCATATGAATAAAGTAATGCATTACATAGTATTCAACAATGAAGTGTCATTAGGGGTTTGTTATCACTTTTATTTCATACCTCGAATTAAAATGTACAAGTGAGAAGAAATGAAGGTGCCTTTTCCAATACGACATGAGTGCGAGTGAAATTTGAATGAAAAGATTTGGTAATGATTGTATTCCTATAATTTATAATAATTTATAAATTATAAATTATAGGAAGGAAAAAAAAAAAAAAATAATAATTTTTATTTATATAAACTTTAAAGAGTTTTAATTTATTTTTAAATGTTATATTATTATATAAATTTAAAATTATTAATCATATTATATGCAGTGAATATGTCAAATATGTCACTGAAATTTAAATGAAAAGATTTGGTAATAAATGTATTTATAAAATTTATTTAAGGTCACTAATCATATTAATATGTAATTGAAATTTGAATGAAAAGATTTAGTAATGAATGTATTTTTAGAATTTATAAATTATATAGAAGAAAAAAAAATAAAAAATTAATTTATATTTTTATTTATATAAAAAGTTTTAATTTATTTTTAAATATTATATTACTATATAAATTTAAGGTCACTAAATATATTATGCAAAGTGAATATGTTACAAAATTGTTAGTTACTGATAAAGTAAATAAGTCATAGATTGAATATAGTTATGAAGAATGTAAATAAGAAATTTTAAGAATATAAAAAAATATTATAAATTTTGTTACATGAATAAATACTTGTCTTTATAAAAACATTAAAATAAAAATATATAGGATTATTTATAGCAAAATCAAAAGATCACATATCTGTGAGGTTATAGTGGTAGCAAGATCACATGAATGCATAGTGGTAGCAAGATCACATGAATGCATGCTAAGAAAAAATAAGTTATGTAAAATTTTGTAAAGCAATTAATAGCTGTCAATAGCAACTATATCAAAAAAATCCAAGATTAGAAAATAATAATGTTCTATTAAAATTTTGAGGAGATATTAGATATTTCGATTTTATAGATTTTTTTGTAATATTGAAAGAACACTTGATTTTAATAAAATAATAAAACACTTTTAAAAATTTCCATATTAAATATTTTAAAAATTATTTTTTATGTTTTAAAAATAAAATCATTCCACTAAAAATTCATATTCCATCAACCAATTAAAAAATGAAATAGATAAAATCTAAATATATTGAAATTTAATTTTATTTAAAAAATCAATTTAATAAATGATTTTTAAAAATATAAAAAAACTTTATAAATCTTCACAATATTATACGAAAACAAACTAATACAAAGTAACAAATAAAATAGTATTTATTTTAAGTAATATAGTTAAATACTAAAACTATATTTAGAAAAAAAAAAAAACATAAAATAAACAGCGTTCTTTAAACTATGCATTCAATATAAACCAAGAAAAATATTTTTTAATATAAACCAAAAATATATATTTTTTAATCTAAACCCAAGTTTAACAATAAAAATATTTAAACTAATATAGAATAACAAATAAAATAGTCTTTATTTTAGTAAGAAAACAAACTAATACACAATATTATAATATGAAAATAAAATAGTCTTTATTTTAGTAATACGAAAACAAACTAATACACAATATTATAATATGAAAACAAACTAATATAGAGTAACAAATAAAATAGTCTTTATTTTAGTAATACGAAAACAAACTAATACACAGTAACAAATAAAATAGTCTTTATTTTAATAAATACTAACCCTGTATTAAAAAAAAACATAAAATAAAAAGCATTCTTTAAACTATACATTAAATATAAACCCAAAACATATTATTTTTTTAATATAACCCCATTTTTAAAAAATAAATAAAAATCTAATCAAATCAAATTTAATCAAGAGTAAGTGGATACTCATGTCAAATTGTTTTTTCTAGCCACATCATGATTAGAAGTTTAATCCTTGATCATATACTACATTGCAATTTAATTTTATTGGATTCATGGGGTTGTTGTGTTACCTACATTCATCAAATTCTTGAGAATGAGAAAGAGTGTCGATCCACATGCAATATTTTAATGATAAAAAGAGTATATCTCATCCTTTTGGTTCGAAAATAATTTTTTTAAATAATTTTTACTTAAGAGAAAAATGAAAGTGAACGGATTATAAATTATAAATTTTGTTTTTGATTTCTATTTCTTGTTTAAGATTAATATTGAGAAGGTATGCGTGTGGGTTGAACGTTGTTTTTATTTTTAATTATGGATAGTGTTATGTAATTGTTATATATTTTTAATATTATTATGTAGTTGTTATATTTTTATGATGATGATTAATGTTAAGTGAAATTATAATTTGTCTATCAAATCTTAAGAAAGGTAAGAGATTACTCAGATTTTTATAAAATTGTATTTTTGTGTTAAAAAGGAATTGAGAGAAGCATTTCAATATCTCCACGTTTTTGATGACTTAGAAGGTTAGTATATGCAAGGTATTCTAAGACAAAATGGTTTTCATCTTCAACCCTCTTAGTGTGACAAAAATGGAAAATTATTTTGCCCCATGGTGTTTTGGGAATAGTCCAATTTGTTCTTATTTAGCAATGTTTATTTTATTCTTTGCACTAGTCAAAACTAAGAGGTACTTTTGATCTTTTAGATTAGGGTTCACCACCTCCTTCTAGTGTCTTAATTTTCTTTTAACCTCTAATTATTTATCACACCACATATTCTCTTTAAATTTAGATGTAATAATATTTTTAATATTATCAATATTTTGGAGGATAATTTCTTCTTGTATTCCCCAATGATTTACCCAAGATTTGGCATCTTTATGCCATCTCCACTTGATCCACTAGTGGTTTTGGATGGAGTTTGAAGCAATTTTGGGTAGCCTCTTGTTGTCCATGGTGTTATCTTTTTTCTTGTACATTAGGTACCTAATCATAGTTGTTATTTCAATGGGGGAAAGGCTTGCTTCTATCAGGAGGATAGGATAGGGTGTATTGCATTTAATTTTGAGATTGTAAGTTATAAAATTCAATAGGATCTGTTGTATCATTCCCTAGGATTCTCTAGAGATATTGTATCCCCAAACTTCACATCCATATACGATAATTGGAGTGACAAGAGCCTGAAAGATGAGTCTTTTTTTATCCCAAAGCCAAAGGTCCACTAATTTACAATTGTTTTCAAGCCCATAATAAGATTTCCACTCTCCATTTATCATTTTCTCCATGCTATAGTTTCAATTGAGCTTGTGATGAATATGGATTTCAAGATATTCCTATGAAGGAAACTCCTCCAATTTATTGTTGCCATATACAAAAGTATCGTAGGTGATCCTTTTGGATTTAATTATCATAACCTTTGTTTTGTCAATGTTCACAATCATACATATACTATAGAAGAATTCCTTGAGAATTATTAGTTTCTTACCAAGGTCATAGGGGATTTTCTCAATATGTAACATCTTGCTCTTGCGCGCACCTGATGTGACTTATTCTTTGAGGACACTTGTGTGCAAGTGATCTGATTGTTTCTCTTATGGATTATGATGATGTTGTGGATATGATGATATGTTATTTGATTATATATGTATCGACAGGTGCTATTGATTGGTTTCTCCTGAGTGTGCATGACTCTTGACAGATTGAGGATACTAATAGCATCGATGGACCCCCTTGGACTCTAGATCGATTCAGGGAGTGGACTTTTTATGGTTTGAGTATTTATGTTATTTCATATGCGACATATGACTGGTATATTATGATGGTGTTTATGGCTCGCTAGCATGTTTCATTGATTGATTCAAGATGATGATAGCTTGCTAATAAGACTCACATTTGGATTAAAGTGGCCATGAATGACAACTAGAGATATTAAGGGAGAGGTGTGGCAGCATCCCTGCCACAACCTACTAGCACTCTCGTCGTGGATTGAACTATAGGTTAAATGTTACCAAGTTTGAGAGATCCATGATGTTGTGAGGGCAGACTGACATGGTTTCTCATGAAGATTCTAAGGGGCGCACAATAAGGTAGGGTCCTTATTCCTTAGAGGCCCTTAGTCTCCCACAAGGTCGCATGAGGGAGTTTTGACTTCAAGGGTTAGACATCTACTAAAATTAGTCAAAAGGCGAGTGGCACCCTTGGAGCACATAGTGAATCTTGAAGGGCATGTCGCATAAATGAAACATGGATGAAGGCGAGTGGAACCATTGGAGCACTTAGCCCGTCTTGAAGGGCATGTCATGATTTTTAACATTGGCGAGTCAATGAACTTAGGTACCTAGAAAACAATATCTCATTTTGACATGGTCAACCTTAAAATAAATGTTGCATGAGTAAAGTTTAATCATTATAAAAGTTCCCTTAAAAAAAATTTTGCTAAGCCTAGCTGAAATTAGAGCATGGGTCTAATTGGGATATAAGGACTAAAAAATTAATTAAACAATTATTAAAGAGGGGATGAAGAAAAGAAAAGGGGGGAAATTAAATTTAGAATTTAAAGGAGGATTAAATTATCTAAAAATTTAATTGTTGTCTATGTGCAAAACTTGCTAAATTTGAACTTAGACAAAAAGGGGAATTTAAATGAAAAAAGAATGTGGAGCATAGAAATGAATCTAGTCTAGAGAACTTTCCTAAAATGAACTCAACTAAGATTTAATAAGGGTGTCAGTCATTAAGGGAAATTGAGAGAATAAAGGGAGAGAAAGGAGCATTTTTAGGAATGTTTTTAGGTGGGTGAGGGAAATTGGCAATTGAATTTAATTAATTAAATGAAATTCAGGTGCAACTGATGGATTGAGGGGAATGTGTATGGGCGAGAATATTTCCTAATTAATTTTTAATAAAACTAATTTAATATGCAACTATAAAGGTCACTAAGAAGAAATCTATAAAAGAAATGGAAAAGAAGAGGAATGGATCACAATTGGAAAGCGTAAGGTTATGTTGCTGAATTTTTCTTGACTGGTTTTTCTTGTGGAAGTTGGGATACCCATCTCGAATAGAGAGTGGTAGGTCGACCTTGCAAGACGAGCTGGGAATTATCTTATTCTCTGATTGTGTTCTTGGCCCCTTTGCAGCTCGGGGGAACCAGGGGGAAGAAGAGTACCCCTAGTGTTGGTTGGGAGGTATCGGTGAGGTCTCAGTGATTAGAAAGGAAGGAGTTGGATGAAGCACAAGCGTGGGACAACAACTTTAGATTCTTCGCCCTTCGGTTATGATACATGTGTCTGAAAGTTTATGTTGTAAATTGTTAAATGTTTTTGTATGTGGAAATTATATGTTTATGGAATTGTAATGGTTTTTTGGTATAGTTGGGAAATATTGCTTGATGTGGTTATTTAAATGATTTAATGGTTTGCCCCTCTCGATTGAAATTCAACCCTTGTCTCCTTCCCATTACCCATGTTTTAAATTAAATGTTTGTATCTATGACTGTAATACAGTTCTTCTGTATTGAACAAAAGATATGGCTTTGCGCCCTCACAACCAGATCCATTTTTATTTTAGTTTATCTTCCCAAGTAATTTCGCTCAGCCTCTCCTTCATTTTTCTGTGTCCATCTCTTTTTCCCTGCGTAATCTGGGTGTTTTCCTCCTCGATTTTTTCCATTTTTTTATTCACCCATATGTTGTTGACTACACCCAAGGAATTTCCCATTTTTTTACTCCCCAACACCCATTATGTTGAGTGATTTATGTGTGACTCCCCTCATTTGTTGGAGCAAATCTCCCAGCAATTTCTCTCCTCACCCAAGCACTTGCATTGATTTCCCGTGTGCCTTGCCCCCTCTTCGCTCAGCATCTGACCGATGTATTTGTGTGTCCATTTGAGTGGTTTCTATCCATATCCTTTTCCTCTGCAATGCTGAGGGGCACCCAATTCGTACCCACATGAATTTTTTCCCCTCTTCTTTGTGTTTTTTCCAGCCATAAACCCTCTGCGTTGGGTCTCATTTCGTAGAAGTTTTGGGAGCCTTACGCTTCCCAAGCTTGTAAAGATTATGATGTGTTCCAACATATTAGGTGTTGTCTAAAGTTTTATCTATGTTCATTATGGATGAAAGTTACTCTCCTTCTCCCAATACAGAAATAGATAAGGACAAAGGTTATTCTCCTTCTCATGGCCTAATCTCTATTTTATGTGATTAGAACTCACTATTCCTCTTTCAGTCCTTCCTCAGACTCGAGAGTTTCCGCTCTCGTCTCTGCATTTTTTCGTAGGTATTCCTCTACCCACCACACTTCATTTCTTGCCTTCCTCAACAAAGTTGCATGTGGCTCGAATTCCCAGTCTGTGGTTAGGTCATAAAGTCTTACGGATCAGCAGTCTGTCCCATCCCCTCATTAAATCTTGAGGAGGTCTTCCCACCTACCATCCTGACTGTAATTCATTCATGGGTTAGATGGTTGTTCTGATATGAGAAATTAATTCCAGCATGGTACTGGTTCGGTGGAGGTTAACGCAACCATTCTGGGTCCCCTCCACCACCTTTCATAGCATTTGTGGTTTTCTCTTAGCACATCCCCTCGTTCAGCAGTCATAGAGCACATAACCATTTTTTATTAAAATAACAGAATTTACATTCATCGACCTTTTGTACAAAGGTCCATTAAATCAAGCATTCACACTTTTAGGTTTTCCATAGTTTCTTGACCAATATAATTATATTTACAAACTGGGGGAAATAGGGTGTTACAATGATTAACCTATTTTTTAATGTGACGTAAAATGTTATTAAATTGGTTGTCAATATATTTATTTTTAATTATTTTTTTTTTTAAGTTTTGTTAATTTTAATTAAAAAATTATATTTATGTATTAAATATAATTTAAACACTAGTTAATTACATAGTTACCAAGTTTAAATTCAAATTTCTATTCAGATTCACATTCTATTCGATAAGAAAAAAATTCCACTCCATGTTATAAATGCTACAACAAAGGTCATAGTTTTACATGAGAATAACAATTTGTTATGTATAAAGTAAACACTTTCAAACATGAAGGGCTTGAGAAACCTTTCATGAGCTTCCACCAACCCAAGCCAAGGCTAGCTTTGCACATAATATTCATTTACCATATTCTTTATTTTCATTTATGTATTTAGTAGTTTTTTGGGGGGAGTTTGCTCTCATGTTTTATTTATTTTATGTGTAGGTTTAAAGAAAACAAAGAGTTGAAGGAAACATGAAAACTCTCCCACCATGTCCAAAAACAAAAACAGACTATTAAACCCTGTACAACTAAATGGGCATTGATGTGTTTGAAGAGGAAGGGTGGTGAGGCATTTTCTTAGTGATCGAACGCTTTACTTTACTCGAGCTCCAAATCCACTTTCTTCAATAATGGTACGATTGTCTCAAGCAACAAGCAATAAAATTATTTCATCCTCTCTGCAAGTTCTACATCCTCTGCATTTTGGGCGCCCTCTTCGGTTTAGCCCGTCTCCTTAACTCCGGTTGAAAGAAACCCCTATTGAAAAAGAACCTTGAATTTTCAACCACTGGAAATGAGGATGGAAGCCATTGTCAACATAATAATCTCGTAGCAAACTCGAAATTTCCATATTAATTTGCGAACCAAACCATATCCCCGAATTTTCAATTTTTTTGGACCAATTCATCCAAATTTGGTAACTATGGTTAAGCATAACATAAAGAATTGAGTTGAACTTTCAATTCAACTATCTTGGTTGAAATGAACTGAACCATTATAAGAATGTATTAAGCATAGTGGACAGCGTGGAGCTTATTTCTGGCATGGAATGCCCTGGAGAATACTGAAATGGACAGTGTCTAAGTATTTGATAGGTTTAACAGACTCAATGATCCATCCGGGCAGAGCTGAAAATTTGTCATCAACTTTAGGGCGAAGAAGGACCCCGGTGGTGCCATTGAAGAGGACGTATGGACCCTCTTCAAAGTCTCCATTCTCCACCAGATTATCTGTTCCCACATTCAGAAACAAAATGATAATTCAACTCTATCAAAACTTATATCTTTTGAGAGAAATCAGACAGGGAAATAAGGATCCATATTTATTTATTTTTTTCAAAAGAAAAAAAAGCAGTCTCACTGCTATTCAATTAAAACATTCATGATTACATATAAATTTTCAATTACTTTTGACTGTGTAAATCTCAATGAAATCGTGATAAAAAACAGAGTTTCCTAAGGCTAGACTAGAAAGTATAATTTCTCTATTAATGCTCCCCTCCCACCTTCCCTTACACCAAATCTGTAATTCTTAATTCTAAGGTACCTGTCTCAAGCATGCACGCAGAGCTCTGCAAAGATCTATTCTCAAATAACCCCTATTCTTTCTGTTTTTTGGGAAGAAAAAAACGCATTTCAGAATGTTTTCGGATTGGCGAATCGGCATGGCTTTTATATCTTGTTTGAGGGGAAGCTCACCTTCCGGAGAACACCTGTGCAGTAGTGGGATGTGCGAGTAAAAGTACGGAGGTCCACTCGGTAGGAATGATAAAAGACCATCTTAAACTCATGGGAGACGTGGTACTTATAAAAGGTATGAAATATTATGAGGGAGTGGCGGCGCTGAAACAGATTCTACGGCGGGCGCAAACAAATCCCTCTGTGCGGATTCTGGTCCGTAGGGTCCCTGCGGGGCTGCTTGGAAGGGTTCTGGTAGAAAGGTCCTGGAGAACTTGCTGTTGAGAAAAAACAGAGTTTCCTGAGGCTAGACTACAAAGTATATATAGGCTATATCATCCTGGAACAAGTTTTTTTTGTCCACTTAAATACAATTTCTTCATCATATCAATGTTTTTTTACAAAAACTGCAGATTTGTAGGAGGCAAACTGAAGCTAGAAAAGAGAGATTTTTTTTTCTGTGTGTATTGTTGCTCCTTCTAAAATCTCCTCAAAGAAGAGCCACCCAGGGGGCAATCCAGTGTCTGTTTGGAGAGTTGATCGGTGACATGGTTGAAGGATCTGTGGGTATGTTTGAAATTTATACTTTCAAACTGATCTTGAAGTGATTTCATTTTTTTTGGCCAAGGCCCAAGGAAGAGACAATTGAATCCATTCAATAGTAACTTTTGAATCGCTGGTTACCATTATCTTGTTCAAAGAAAGAAGTGTAGCCAAATGTAATAGACACCACAGTCTTAAAAGTTTTTCTTTCATATTGTGCCCTCTCCTATATTTATAGAAACTTAAATGAATTTATTAAATTTAAAATAAATATTCACGAAACAATTTTACTCACATCTAACCGCTTATAAAGTTTTTTCAAATCTTAAAATTCATTTATAAAGTTTTTTGTTTTTACCAATTCCAATAAAAATGAATTTTCCAAGATCATCATTTTATAACCAAGTGATTTTAAACTTTTTTCTTTTTCAAATTTCAATGAAAATGAATTTTCAAAATCATTTTATAGTAACCAAGTGAATATGTGATAATGAGATTTGTATTTTTTTTAACTTTTTACTTTTTGGAATTCCAATGAAAATGAATTTTCCAAGATCATCATTTTATAAACAACTGATTTTAAACTTTTTGCTTTTTCAAATTTCAATAAAAATGAATTTTCAAAATCATTTTATAGTAACCAAGTGAAAATGTGATAATGAGATTTGTATTTTTTTAAACTTTTTACTTTTTGGAATTCCAATGAAAATGAATTTTCCAAAATCATTTTATAGTAACCAAGTGAATATGTGATAATGAGATTTTTATTTCTTTTATTTCCAAATGCTAGATATTATTTTTTGTTCAGATCGATCTGTTTATATAAACTATTTATTTAGATTTAAGTAACTTTTGATTTATTTATTTGATTTAAATATCAACACTAAATGTGAAACCAATCATTAAAAAGAATTACATGGTGTCTTTGCAACCACCAATCATGAAAAACCATATTTATATAAACAATTTATTTAGATTTAAGTAACTTTTGATTTATTTGTTTGATTTGAATATCAACACTAAATGTGAAACCAATCATGAAAAAGCATTGTATGGGTTCTTTGCAACCACCAATCATGAAAAAGCATTGCATAGGCTCTTTGCAACCATTTTGAATTGAGAGGTTGTGTCAAGTGATCACATGTAAATTTATTACATAATCTAAAAGTTGAGCTTTGCCAATTGATATATATATATTTAATATTTAATTATTATAATATTAATAATTTATAAGAGTGATAGTGCTTTTAATTTTTATTTTTTTGTAAATATTAATAATTTATAAAATATATATTTAATTTTTAATTATTATAATATTAATAATTTATAAGAGTGATAGTGCTTTTAATTTTTTTTTCTTGTAAATATTAATAATTTATAAAAGTGACAGTGTTAAAGCAATTTTTTTATTATAATTAATTTTTTTTTAAATAAAATATTTGATTCTTGTTTAATTAAAACAATTAAAATGATACACAAAATATAGTTAGTTGTTTTTTATAAATATTTTCAAATATCTCAATTATTATCATTTCAACTTTATTTAATCCCATTTTAAATTGTAAATAGACAAATCATTACATTTTAAATTGTTTCATTACATTTTAAATTGTTTCAGTACATTTTAATTGTTAAAAGAGAAATCATTTTAAATTACATTTTAAATTGTTAAAAGATAAATCATTTTAAATTGTGAAAAGAGAAATCATTCTAAATTATTTTAAATTGTTACATTTTAAATTGTTTCATTACATTTTAAATTGTTTCAGTACATTTTAATTGTTAAAAGAGAAATCATTTTAAATTACATTTTAAATTGTTAAAAGATAAATCATTTTAAATTGTGAAAAGAGAAATCATTCTAAATTGTTAATAGACAAATCATTACATTTTAAAGTGTTAACGAACAAATCGTTACATCTTTAAATTATTATTCTCATTTATAACATCTTATTCACCCATGGTTAAAAGATAAAAGCTATTTATTGCTAGTCATATCTATCTCATTTCTCACATAGCTATGAATGACAAGCTCAAATTTTATACAAAGCCCTCTGGATGACAACCAACTATACTACCATTCATCCCTATTTCCTTTGTCTCTAGGGCTTGAATGGACACATGCTCTTTCAAGAGAATGAAAACAGATAACCAAATATAAAATTTAGACAATGCACATTGTACTCATGGCTTACCAGAGTCTTCCTAATCTTCAGTAATGAATTATCATTCTAAAAAGACAGCTGACCATTTCCAAACCTCCCTAGGAAAGGACTAAGATGTCATGCAACAACATGCTCTCTTATAAGACATTTTAGACAGGAAAAAGTTTGACCTGCCCTCCTATAGGTCTTAAACAATCTTGAGTATCTTATTGGAACCAGAGAGTCTTCTATAAAAGATCAACTACAAAGTTTGATATAATGATGATGATGATTAACTTCCACTAAGAGGTCATCTTTGACTATAAACAATAATGACATAAAAACTTAAGATAAAGAAAAAATAATAATAATAATAACTTTATTGGAATTAGATTCTTATTTATATAAAAATAAAAAAATTATTATAATTAAGTTTATTTTTCCTTAATTAAATAATAATGATCTAAGAGTGTAATATTAAAAATTTATTTAGATATAACAAAATATTTAAATTTATTAATAAGTTTTCAAATTTACTTTACTTTTTAGCTATTAATTTTTAATTTCAAATAATAATAATCTAAAATTATAAAAATAAAAGTTGAATATGGAATGCTTAAATTTTTAATTTCAAATAATAATAATTTAAAAATTAAAAATTAAAAATTGAATATGGAATGCTTAAATTTATCAATGGTTAGTGTTTTTTTTTTCAACACATTTTTACATTAAAAAATTAAATTAAATTATACAGCGTGAGTGGGTCTAATGGTTAAGAACATGTGTTTCCCCTTAAGAGGTCACAAGTTCAAGTCCAAAAGTGGTAGGGTATGTATACCTCCGTAGACTTTACCAGTCAAATCGTTGGACCCTTGTCCCACAAACAAGGGAGTCTCATACACCAATTTGGTGTGACTTGACCGTGACCTTAAAAATAAATTATTACTATTATTTAATAAATTTAATTATATATATATATATATATATATATATAAATTTATTTAAAAAAAATTATTATAAAAAATTATTATTTATCATTTCTAAAATAATAAAACTAACCATTCTTAAATATTAATTATCAATACTTAAATATTTAAAAAATTTCAAAATATATAATATACCTTTTAGTTTTATTCTTTTTTACTTATACAACATTTCCTTCCAAAATTCACATAGTTTCTAACAAAATTGATGGTATTTAGTTTATACTTGAATGTCCAAATAAAATTGCTTATTCCAATTAGTAAAATATATTTACATTCCAAAACAAATTTATAAAATACATTTACATTCCAAAACAAATTGACCTTCATCAAAAAAAAAAAAAACTAAACACATCATGAAATCATCCTTTATTGAGAAGATTAACCCTACATGATGAAAGAATTCATCTTTTATTGAAAAGGTTAAGGTTATATGATGCAAGACCCCCTAAGCTCCATACAAGTAGGATACTTTTTTTGTGCATTTTTCTATAGCTTAGAAGATCCTCTATTCTTTGGATGGTCTTAATGCATGTATATAATTGAAAATGTAATGTTGGATGGATGATTTGTTGTTTTTAATGGATAAATGTGTTTAACTTCCTCAAATATCCCTATTATAATTTAGATTGTGCAATGTTAACATTTGAAAGCTACAATTCCATCTACCAAAATAATTAGTGTTAAAAATTTTACTTTCCATTCTTATGTTTTCAATTGTTTGAAAATGTCATTTTGTCCTACTATAGATCATTTTTTAAATTCTCTTTTATAGGTCATTTTTTCAACTTTTTTACCTACCTTCCTATAAGTCATTTTTGATAACTAACAATCACGAGTATGTTATTGTGACTAAAAAATCTTATATAAAAACTTAGGATACAAAGTTCATTTTTTTTTTCCTTCCTTGCTATAAGTCATTTTTGATAATTAACAATCAACAATATCTTATTGTGACTAAAAGATCTTATATAAAAACTTGGGATACAAAGTTTGATATAGTAACTATTGTAATAAATCTATATTTTACCTCCATTCTTTGACTCATAATTACCTAAGGATCTAAGATTTATTTATATAAAAGTTTTATTTATAAAGTTTAAAATAATAGTTTTTGTGATTAAATCTATCTTGAAATCATCCCAAGGAAAAATAATCATAATAATCTTATTGGAATTAGAGTCAAAGTTTTATTTAAATTATAAAATACTAGTCTATTTTTACTTGCTTTCTCACAATTCATCTTTAATTATCTAAGAGTATAATATTAAAATTTCATTTAGATTTACATTATTGGATATTTAAATTATTAATTTTTTTTTTAAATAATAATGATTTAAAATTGTAAATTTTTTTTTTATACATTATTAGATATGACATATAGAATGTTTAAATTTATTAATCGTTATAATTTTTTATCTTCAACTTACTTTTAAAAATTAAAAATAATAAATTAAATAAAAAAAAAAACCAAGTTTAAATATTTTTATATGTTAAAATTTATAATTTTTATATGATTTTTTTTTTAAATATCTTTTTATTATTAAATTTGTATTCTTTATAATTTTTAAAATATTAATTATCAACCAATACATTGATTGATTTTAATATATATATCCTATTCAAAAATCTAAATAACTTAAAAAAAAATGGCTGTCACGTGCTCTTGTATAAATATCTCCATGTAAAATTGTTTTGTACATTATAAATCTAATAATTGTTTCTAAAGGATAGTTTCAACAGTGCATTCTTTTTAATATACTTCTTCATCAAAATCGAATTTATTAGCATCAAAATCGAATTTATTAGTTGTGAGTTCATAAAATATTAAACACATTATGAATTCATTTTTTATTAATTCATTTTTTTATTGAAAAAGTAAAAAGTGTATATTAACTTTTACTCGTCTTTAATTTTCAATCAGAGCTCTTTATAATGTTTGAGCAAACTAGATCAAACATAAACCAATTGATCGTTTAATATAAAATATTATTAATTTTAATATCAAAGCTTTTCCATCTCATTTTCAATTCAATTTTTTAGTATAGTTTTTATTTAATTTTTTTAAGCATAGTTTTTATATATCTTCAATTCAATTTTTTAGTATAGTTTTTATTTAATTTTTTTAGCATAGTTTTATATAGTTTTAAAATACTTTTTGGATGGTCTTAATGCATAGCTAATAATAGAAAATGTGAAAATGAATTTTAAAAGGAAAAGAAATAAGAAAATAAGAATATTAAGGAGAGAAAGAAAGAAAGATGGAAGAAAGTTAAATATTCTATATTTTTAATATTTTCTAGTTTTTCATCACTAGAATTTGGTTAAACAATCTTTACAAAAATTGTAATGTTGGATGGATAAATTATATTTTTAAATGGATAAATTGGTTCAATTTCCTCAAATATCCCTACTACAATGTTGAAATTTGAAAGATACAATTCCATCAATCCAAAATAATTCTTGCCAAACTTTAGGCCAAAAATTTCTCCCTTCCTACTTTTTCAGTTGTTGGAAAAGAAACAAAAGAACAATTCATAACATGTTTAAACTACCTTTACTTTTCACCTATATAGTTTATATATCCTAGTATTACATTCATTCATATATATATATATATAGTCATAAAAAGTTCAAGTTTGTTCTCATATTTACATACATTATGTAATTTCAATTTTGTTAGTGCAGTATGCACCTCTACTCTTGTAAGTGTATTTATACTTGTATTGGTTTGTATTGTCCTTTGAACATGTAAAAGAATGTGATTTTTGTTTCATAATGAAATAAAATTTGAAACTTTTTTATATAAAAAATAAATTTACAAGATATTTATAACCATTTTTTATTTTATTTTAAATGAGAAATTGGTGTTGAAAAATGGACCAAAAAAATCATGTGTATGTATACTTGTATCTACATATAATTAAATTATCTAACATTGACCAGGTTATGAATGTTAAGTAGACATTGTAAATCCAAACAATTTGAATTAATTAACATTGACCATATCACACCTAAACTCGATGTTTGGGAAACTACTAAACCTACCTATAACACCATTTGTTATTATAATCACCACATGGTGGTGGATAGTGACATGAAAAATGAAAATAGTGCACATGGGAAGGGCATCAAGATACTAGACCTGCCTATAACACCATTTATCTTTTATGACCACCTTCAATAACTTTTTCAAGTAAAGATAAATGCTTCTTAATATGTTATATGTTATGTATTAAACCAAAAAGAAATTGCATATGCACATGAATAGTTCTATGTCATAGGCTATGTCTTAAACCAAGAAGAAATTGCATATGCACATGAATAGTTCTATTGGAAAGACTAAAAATCATGGTAAACCAATTATATAAATTGATTATTTCTTATTAAGACCAAAAAGCACTATCAACCACTTATATATTGTCTCTTACTATCCACCAACCACTCAT
Organism: Picea glauca; assembly: GCA_000966675.3. NCBI lineage: Eukaryota > Viridiplantae > Streptophyta > Pinopsida > Pinales > Pinaceae > Picea > Picea glauca. The sequence continues at coordinate 70,707 of JZKD02S1557442.1, read as the reverse complement.
ATATTGTCTCTTACTATCTCCTTAAAGCAAGATACTTTTATTCCATAACACTAAAAACTATGGAAGAAAACACCATTTATCTTTTATGACCACCTTCAATAACTTTTTCAAGTAAAGATAAATGCTTCTTAATATGTTATATGCTATGTATTAAACCAA
>JZKD02S1557442.1:60046-70538 GCA_000966675.3 Picea glauca | reverse complement strand
GGGGATTTGGTCCTATTACAATATACGACATGATCAATCCACAATGGGGATTGATCCTATGAATAAAATATCAATAATAATAAGAATACTCTTTGCAGTTACATTATTTCAACAAAACTTACCTAACGGATTTGGGAGTAGACATTTGGTACTCAGTTGTAAATGGCTATGTAATCTCAAATAATGCTCCAACCGATCCAAATGAGAAGAAGATTATGAATTGTAATTCAAAAGCCATACATATTATTCTAGCAGCATTGACACCAAGCATTTCTGGCAAAGTGATGGGTTGTAGCACTGCTAAGGATGTATGGGACAAAATCAAGAGCATCTACGAAGGTGATCCAAAAGTTAAGCAGGTCAAGCTTCAATGACATAGAGCAGAATTTGAAAATTTGAAGATGAATGAAAAGAAAGATATTGCAACCTATTTTCTTAGAGTTGATGAAGTTGTTAATGTTATTAGAGGATTAGGTGAAGAGATCAATGAATCCTTGGTTGTACAAAAAGTGTTGACATCACTTATCTTGAAGTATGATGCTAAGGTCTCTGCCATTGAAGAAACTATGGGCTTGACCAAAATGACAATGGATGAATTACATGGGTCTCTTATAGAATATGAAATGAGAATAGGTACAAAAAGTGACTAGCCAAACAATGAAGTAGCCTTTAAAGCCATAAAGAAGACAAAACACAAGGATAACAACCTTGATGAAGAAATAGAAAATTTTGTAAGAAGGATCCAGAAGGGAAGTGGAAGATACAAAGGTAAGTCTCATCTCAAATGCTTTAATTGTGGTAGAATAGGACATATTGTTGAAAACTGCTACTATAAAAAGAGAAGTGTCAACAATAAAAAGAGATTCTACTCCAAGGATGATGACATCTCCTCAGATGAGAGTGATGGAGGAGAAGTCCTCTTCATAACCCAAGAAACCTAGGATGATGATCACAAGAATTCTAAAGAAGAAGAAATCATTTGTGAAGAAGATTTAGATGAATAAACCAACCTTGATTCCTTTTGGGGATACAAAGACAATGCAAAGAGTGAACAAGAAGATGAGAATCTTGAAAAGTTGAATTATGTTGAAACTGAAAATAGAAACCTTAGAAACACAAACATAATACTAAAAGGTGAATTGAGTAGTTGTGAAGAAGAGAATTACAAGCTTGAAAAGACCATTAATAGATTGAAGANAAAGATAAATGCTTCTTAATATGTTATATGCTATGTATTAAACCAAGAAGAAATTGCATATGCACATGAATAGTTCTAGGGCATAGGCTATGTCTTAAACCAAGAAGAAATTGCATATGCACATGAATAGTTCTATTGGAAAGACTAAAAATCATGGTAAACCAATTATATAAATTGATTATTTCTTATTAAAWCCAAAAAACACTRTSAACCAYTTATATATTRTCTCTTACTATCCACCAACCACTCATATATTGTCTCTTACTATCTCCTTAAAGCAAGATATTGTCTCTTGTCTCTTACTATCTCCTTAAAGCAAGAGAACTAGTCTTCAACACATAAATGACTGGGGAGATATGATGAGTGAAGCACTATATAGCAACAACTTTCACGTTATCCACCACTGGACCGCATACGGAGCTCAAGTCATCCCTTCTCATGCTGTATACAGTACTCATGAACGCTATGCCTGTGTTTGGAGCATCAGCAATGAATGTGAATACTAAAGTAGTGAAGCCTCTCGTCCCCTTAGATTCGTAACGAGCCTCCCAATTCTTCTTCCCAGAAAACGCTTTCACGATCATCAGTTCTTTGCATGCATTCCCTACATCTCCCACAACAAAACTCAAGCGATAGGATTTCCCAGGACGTGTCTTCACAGTCTGTGCGATGACATTTTCCATTCCCGAAAGAAGCTCCACAGAACCCCTGCCCTGGGCAACAATGAAATGGGCAGCGTCTAAGTATTTGACGGGCCTAACAGACCCGACGATCCATCCAGGCAGAGCATAAAACTTGTCCTCGGCATTGGGCGGAAGAAGGACCCCGGTGGTGCCATCGATGGAGATGYAAGGACCCTCTTCAATGTCTCTATCATCTCTATCAAACCTTACATTTAATGATGATGAATCCTTTTTAATGATGAGAAAAGTAAGGATCCATATTTAATGATGAATCCTTTTTAATGATGAGGAAAGTAAGTATCCCTATTTTGAGAATCAATTTTGAAAATAAAAATGGGAAAGCTAACTAAAAGAAGAAATTTAACGTCTAAAAATACTCACCACCAACTAATTTAGGTCAAAAAAATTATTTGACGAATACACCATCAATAAGCAGCCCGTAATGGGGATTCTCGTGATCCACAAACGGATTTGCGAATATAACTTGCACAACCCTAGAAGCAGCTCTGAATGCCNTCTGTGAAGCCTTGTGATTTAGTCGCCTTGTGATTTAGTCTCTAGCAAATTATTTGACCTTATTGGAACTAGAGAAGCTTATAAAAGAATAACTATTGGGATTAAGTTTTATAATTATGGGCCATATTTGACTTTAAAGAATAATGACACGAGGGTTTTAATATCTATTTATATAAAAGCTCTTTTTGGAAAGTTAGAAAAAATCATTATTGTGATTAAATTTATTTTTATATGTTATCTTATATAATATTAAGATTATATTTATATAAAAATTAAGTTTTAAATTTTTAAAAAATAATAATTATTATGAATAATATTATTTTTATTTTAGTATTTTTAAAAAAAATAGATAATCACTTAAAGATTAATAATTAAAAAAAATAGAAAAAGAATATGGAATTTTCATAATAATTATTATTTTCTATTTTTTATTTATTTTTATTTTAAAAAATAAGAAAATAATAAGTATATAGATATTTATATATTAAAACTTATCACATGCATTATCAAATTTTCAATAATTAATATTTTTCATCTTTGACTCACCTTGTCACATTAAAGAAAAAAATTTCTATATGTTAATGAAATAATAAGGCTATATACATTTATATATTAAAAATGATCACATTCCTTCTTCCGAAGTTATCTTTGACGTATTCGTTGTTATTGTGTAATTAATAAACTATTTTACCCTTCAACATTAATTGTAAGAACATGTAACATTTTTAACATAATCCATCTGTAAACTTTCTAGAGCATATGCAACACCCTTTTTAAAAATCTATATAGTTTTCAACAAAATTGGTTTTCAATTGTGTGAATACTTGCGTGTTAAATTTGTTTTGTATATTTTATAGTTAATTACCCCTAAACATTAGTTGTCATCGCATGTATCCCCTTCTAACATACTTTTTCCTCTAAAAATTTAGGACATATGCAACATTCTCTTGTTTCTAATAAAATTGGCAAGTCATTTTTTAGGATATTTATGTGAAATTACTTAATATATTATAAAATTGTTTAGCCTTAAACATAAGTTGTTAAGGTACAAAATCCTTTTTAACATAAAATTGGTTTTCTTAATAAAAAAATTCTAAATAGTTTTTACAAAATTGGTTTTCTCTTATTTTTATATAAATACCTCATATAAAATTTCTTGATAAAATTTCATGTAATATACATTTAAAAATAAATTGACCATAATCATAATATATAAAACACTTATAAACTCATCATCTTTTATTGGAAAGGTTCAAAATATATGCAAGATTGCTTAAATTCCATAAAAATTAAATATTTTCTATAAATCTCAAGTTAAACATAAATACATTGAACATTTGCTTCAACTTGGCATTGTAATTTCAATGTTTTCCCATCTCATTCTCCATGCAAAAGTTAAACATAAATCCATTGAACATTTACTTCAAATTGGCATTGTAATTTCAATGTTTTCCCATCTCATACTCCATGCACTTTGTGACATTGTAATTTCAATGTTTATCCATCTCATGCTCCATGCAATTTTTTCCATATTACATATATGTTTATAAAAGATCTTTCACTTCCTTAGATAATCGGAAATGTATGTATATACAAATGTATATATAGAACATAATAGATATGCATTTAATATGTACAAGCTTGTGTCATGGAAAGCTCGTATACTTTGTTGTTAAAACATAACTAATTGAAATAAAGAAAAAAATAAGAATTAAATGAAAGATAAGTTTATAACCACTTTTTTATTTCAATTATAAGTTGTTAATACTTCTTTTCATTATTGAGAAGAAATTGGTTTAAATTTCTATTGTAATTAGGAAATTGGTGTTGGAAAGTGCCCCTTAATTAAAGGAAGAAAGAAAAACTAGAATAATGTTAGATGAATATATAATTGAAATATAATCATTTTATATAATAATTTGTATAATTTAAATTAACTAACATTGACCACCTGGCCACATTATGAATGCCAAGTTGAATTGGTAAATTCAAACAATTTGAGTAAACTAATATTGACATGTCATCGATCCTAACTCAAATTGATAAGTATATTAGAAAAGAGTTGAAACAAATGACTTCATATGTAATTATATTTTTGTTTATCCAAATAATACTATACTTAACACCAATGTTAAATTAATATTAAATTAATGATAAAATAGATCTTAACCATAATAATATTTAAAAATTGCATATGTTTTATTTAAAATTTTGCAAAAAAATTTAAATGTTTTTAACAATATCTTGGAGTTAATCATTCTTTTAGCAACAAATTTACATTATTAACTCCATATACTTCTATGATGAATGTTTGGATTCATTTAAATTATTTTTTTTAAATTGGAAATATAAAAAAGTATGTGTATATTTCATATGTTCTTTCCTAAACAAGAATCTTATAAACATATCAAACAAAAACTTTTAAACAATTTTTTACATAAAATTTAGAAAAATTAGAAATATTTCACATGAAAAAATACCATTTAAAAATATTTCAATATACCATCTAAAAATATCACAATAAATGTTTTAAGATTAAATTTATAAATAATTTATATAAAAATAAAAAAATTATTGGCACCACTCATAAATTAATCTTAATTTTAAAAGGAAAATTTCAAATGTTTTGAGACTTTATAATTAATTGACGCTGTAATAAACTTATGTCAAGGCTTAAAACAATTATGGGTAATTTACATGAAAATAATAAAATTATTAGTAAGACCTAAAATAGAGCTTTTTTTTTTTTTTTTTTTTGGTAATTTACATGAAAGCAATAAAAATTATTAGTAAAATCTAAAAACAATGTTGAGTACTTATATAGTTTAATATAATTTTGAAAGAAAATTCTCATATGTTTTTTTTTTGTTTGTTTGTTAATTTGTGCGGAACCTGTTGGTTATGCGATTAACCTGTGGCTTGAGAAACCACGACTCAGGGGCATCTAAGCCGTCAAAATCACCCGGGGATCGCACCCAGCCTGAGCCACACCAACCCTTAACATGGTTGGATTTTTTGTCCCNNNAGGTTTCGAACTGGTGACTTTAACATCACGGAGTGGCTTAACAACACACTCCGTCACCAACTGTCCTACACCTCAGGGACGAAGATTCTCATATGTTTTAAGACTTTGTATTTATAATTTATATGATGAAATTATTAATTTGGTGAAAACTAACTCATTGTAAATTGATCTATTCGGTTGGGCTGGTAGGAGTGGGTGGGAGTCTTCTAGATTTAAGAGGAAACCCTATAATCCATTATGAGTGGGGGTTATATATGGCCTCAAATAACATTGTAGAAGTCTATGCATTGCTCCAAGGTCTACAATTAGCACATGAGAGGAACATTACTAGAACTGCAACATTCAAAGATTTGATAATGGTTGTTTGAGTGATTGTTAAAAGGATTCTATTGCAAAAAATCTCCTCAATGGAATAATAACTCACATTTTATATCTTGGTGCTAGATTTGTTGATTTTAAAATATACAACATCAAGTGGAACCTCAATCCCATCTTTGACCATTTGGCTAAGGTTGGTTCTAGGTTGTCCAAAGGATGAAAAAAAAATTGGGGAACATGGGGTTTCTTTCATTCCTTACGGTTATGTGCTCCCCCTCTTTACTTATGTGTACTGGGACAGGTGGATTGGTTAGCTCTCTCAGTTTTTGGAGTAATTACATATGTGTGAGCATTCACTTTGCGAGGTGTCTCTATGGTTTTTTAGGAGGTGTTATGGCTCATGGTGTGAGCATTGTGTCAATGATCAAGTGGTTTCCCTCTATTGGATCTGTGAGGGGTCAAGTGGATTTTTGTAGGTACATGTTTGGAATCCTATTTCCAAACCGAGCGTTGGCTCTTTTGGCTTCAGTCTGGATAGTGGATTAATTTTGGATTATTGGGCTCGATGTTCCTCCTAGGTTCTTTTTGGTTTGTTCCTCCTCGTTTTTTGGCCCTAGTTATGAATATCCTTTGTTTCATTTGATTTCTCTTTGCCACGAACTTCATTTTGTTGTGAATTAGGGCTTCGTTCTGGGTATTCTTGGGGGACAGTGAAACCTTAGTTTTTGGTTGTAGGTGGAAGGTATGGACCCGACCTCGAGTGAATTTAAAAAATACCTCAAGCGGCATGAGGAATTTGCTCATGAGAATAGAGCAACAACAACTTTCTTCAAAATTTGGGGAATTCAAGCAAGCTTTGGTCACTATGTCCTCATCCAAATTTTGATATTTTGGGCTAGCCCCAACCACCGTGACTCGAAGAATGGATGATATGGAATTGGACATACAAAATTTGAAAGAACAAAACCACCCTCAACCTTATGCCTATGTGTGTCTTATCTTCATGATAGAAAATCACATCAAAATGGCGACAATGGAAGTGGATTTGGAACTAACGATCGTGGCATAGCACCTATGGATACAGACGAAGGGCCTCAGCTCGAGAACAGGGCCCCAGATATCCAGGATTCTATTTCTTCAAATTAGTCTATGTATTACAAAGTTTTGTGTTGTTTCCGACAATTCTGCAAAGATATAATTAGTTTGGTTGATCATAGTTACAACTAGGATAGAAATATCTATGTTTATGTCTTAGTTTTAGAAATTTCCACAGACATTGTTTTTTGCTTAGGTTCAACCTTTTTAATATATTCTTTATTCAATTACTCTTAAAAAGAAAAAAATTATTTCTCAAATTTTAATATTAGATAAGGGTTAATAAATTTCACCAAATAAATTGTTTTATTTTTTTAAATGATAACATTAAAAAAATCACATAATTTATTTTTTTTTAATTATTATTTGTTTAATTTTATTACTTTTATAATTATAATCCAATACAATAAAATGGTTTTGCAATGATAATAATAAAAAAAGATTACTAAATTTACCACTTCAAGGAAGGATGGCTCACCTGACAGAGGAGGGTGAGGAAGGACAGGGTCGAGACTTAAACCCTTGTTGTGGAACTTTTTAATCATCTCGAACGATGTGTGATTCAATGGCTTACGAATCAATTGGTAGAGGGATCAATCACATTTTTTCCTTATTTTCCCTCACTCATTATGATTATTATCTGTAGACATGATCCAAGTCATATATTGTAAGAAAAGGGAAGAAATAAGGCCTAGGACTAATATTTCTTTTTTCCTAAACTGGTGCCAATATTGTACTTAAATAACTATTGGATTTCTTTTTTATTCAGAATCACCTTTTATTATTTGTAAATACCAATTCGTTATCCGATGATATAGTGGAACAAATGGCGACAAAAATCGATCGGAGCTTGGTTAAGTTTACCCTGTAGCTAAGACAGAGGAAGTCAGATCAACAGGTGAATCTGTACTTGGAACTAGATATTAAACTATTGGTAGGCTCCAGAGACACAGATTGGAATAACCTTTTGTCGCGGCATGGGAGGATAGAATTTTAGATCTGACTAAAAGCTAAAAGAGGTGGGATAAAAAGGTAAGAATCTACCTAGTATTTTTTTCAAACACAACTTAAACAAATGCTACATGGCAGCGTAGTCCCTACCAGGCTGGACGTAGAGTAAACACGTGAGTAGCAAGTTGCAGTACATGTGATATTCCTGAATTAGTTTTATTTGAAATTTATCAAAAATTATTAATGTTTGGTACATAACCAATGCAACCCAGCAAGTACGGAGTGGTGTGTAGGCGAAGTCGCAGGTTCATTTTATTTAACAGTTATGTGGAGTTGGTGAGTTTCCTTAAATGGTCGCACGCGCAGAGTAAAGGCCCAATGAGTTTCGTTGAAAGGATGTGAAGGCGGAGTAGGGTGCACTCAGAGTAATGGCACGCTGCCTCAAGCAAGCTGAAGTTAAAGTCAGGAGATACGTGGGAAGGGAGTCGAAGTACATGGGTACGTGGGAAAAAAGCCGAAAGAATAGTTCTGCGATATACAAAGTGACAACCGGATTTGTGGACTATTAGAATTTTAAGGGAATCGTATAAAAAATAGTATTCTTAACATATGTTTTACATATGGTCATGGACAAAAAAACACAAAAAAAATTAGTAGTAACGTCTGTTACCTAGGTTCCTCAAGAAGTGTTTGGTGCAGAATTGACATGGGTTTCCGGGTTGTTGGGGTGTTGGATTGAAAATTGGGCTTATGTTGTTCTGTGGTATACAAATAGCATGAACACTTCTGCAATATACAAATTGACAAGCGGTCATGCGGATTATTTGAATTTTTGGATCACGGGCCCTGGGGCTACCGTGCTGAAAATTGGGCTTCTGTTGTTACCCGAATAAGTTTTCCTTTTTACATATGCTAGTGGACAAAAAAATAAAAAACAATAGTTCTGACGTCTGTTACATAGGGTGGTGAACATAAGTATGAAAACAATGGCGTTCCCGAATTAGTTTTCTTAAAAAGAGTGGGTTCTTGACTTAGCTATTTTTTGGATTGCGGGTTGTCGGGTTGGGGACTTGTTGCTCCGTGGTATACAAATAGCACCTAGACTTCCGCGATATACAAATTAACAAGCAGCTTTGTGGACTAGTTGAATTTTTGGATCGCGGGTTCTCGGGCTGGCGGGCTGAAAATCGGGCTTCTATTGTTTCATGGCCTACAAAAATAAAGTATGTGATTTGATGAAGTAGATATATAGAGCATGCATGGAAGCTTCATCCCAGGTTGTCGGGGTTGCGGGCTGAAAATTGTACTTGTGTTGTTCTGTTGTCTACAAATAGCATCGAGAGTTTCACAATATTCAAATTGAGAAGTTGTTTTGCAAACTATTTGAAATTTATGAATCGCAGGTTGTCAGACTGGCAGGCTGAAAATTGGGCATTGGTTGTTCCTCGGTCTACAAATAGCACCTAGATTTTCGCGATATACATATTGACAGTCGGACTTGTGGATTACTTGAAGTTGAAGTCGCTCGTGTCGAATAAGCAAATTGAAATAATAAACTGAATAACTTATTTTTGTATCGATAAAATAATTTATAATTAAATAAAGCAAGTTTAGCATTCCCAAAATCAGTTTTCCTTTTTACATATGCTAGTGGACGAAAAAAGAAAAAAAATTAGTACTGACGTCTGTTACTGTAACGACCCAAATTGGATACATGCTTAAAGATTATAAAGCAAAATTAATTAAAAGAAAATGATTGTGATTAACTAAGTAATACTCTAACTACAAACCACATTTAATGACCTGAGAATTATAATTTAAAAGATCAATGAAAATGATATAAAAGGGTGGCGTATGCAGAGAAGGAAAGCCATGAATCCCGAGGAGATAAAACATTAATTCATGATGAAGGACGGGGATGGAGGGTGGTTGTGAAGTAAAGGCATGAGTCGGTCGGGAGGAATAAGGGGGGGAAAGAGGGGGATGTGCGCACCATTCGACAGGGGGGAATGGTTGTGGAGGACTGTTTTCTGGATGTATGCAGAGAGCCGAGAGCTTTGCTGTGGGATTGGTGCGCTCAGATTGAGGCACAGGATTTTCTGGTTGTGACATATTGATCAGGCAGGCACCGAGTTGATAGAGGTTTTGGGCACGGGGGCCAGGATATCCATAGATATCCTAGAGCTAGGTCGTTTTCCTAGTTGGTAGGGTGGACATTAGTTTTGGGCAGTTATTTTCATGTTTGTGGCAGGGTTGATCTGTGTAGCAAGGAGGAGAAAGGCAAAAACAAAGGAAAGAGGCAACGGAAAATTAGCATCAGATCCAAGTACTTGTTAAGTTTTGTATTTAGTTCATTCTGTCATTAACTTAGTATTTATTGATAAATCCAAGATACTGAAGTTGTTGTTATAAAAGTCAATATCATGTTATGAAGTTTTGTTTCAGTTTACTTTCTTGAAATGTTTAGGAAACTTAATGATGTTTAGAATTATAAGGGCATTACATATGGTATCAGAGCGTCTTAGTTCGAAATATGGAGCCTAAGGGCCGAAACCCGGAGTGTTAACTCCAACCACGTTTCAACTATAAGGAAAACATGTTCAGTTTGATTTGTTATGACAGAAACAGTAACGGAAATGCACTTAGGATAATACTCCTACGTGAAACCCAGGCAAATAAGCTCATATATCGCAAGCAACAGTTTTA